>RZGM01000229.1:11079-30568 GCA_027886205.1 Fusarium piperis | reverse complement strand
TATAAATAAGTATTTATTATAGCTTTATTTATAAATTAAAGAACTTATTAGAAGTTTTTAAAGTAATTTTAGCTACTTAAAGGATCTTAAGGACTAAGATCTTAAGAGAGGAAATAATTATAATAATATAAGTCAGTGACTAATTATTAATTAATTAATATAACCTTAGAAATATATTATATAATATAGAGTCTATAAAATCTCTATAGCTAAGCCCTTATTAAGGGATTAGTAAGTTAAAGTCTTATATATTAGTAATACCTACCTTTAATCTATAATTTTACCTTAATCTAGTTATTATAGCCTATATCTTTATAATATAATTAAGGTATAAAAAAAATAAACCCTATTAATTAAAGCCTTAAATTTAAAAAAAAAAAAATAATACCTAAGTCCTTTAAAGAAAATAAAAAATAAAAAATTAATAATATATAATTTAATAAGGGCAAAATATATAAGATTATAAACCTTAAATAATAATTTTTTCTTTTATTAAGTATTATTCTTTTATTAAATAATTATTTCTTAGCTAAAATAATCTTTTTTATTTTAAACTTTATAATATTTATATTAAATTTAACCCTTAATAAAAGATTTTTATTAAAAATAAAAAAGCACTTAGTATTAATTTTAAATAAAAACTAATTATAATTAATATATATATAAATAAAAATAAGCTATAATACCTTATTATAAATATAAAAATAAAAATAAATTTAAAAATAATATTAAGTATTATTAAATTTATTATTAAGAGATAAATATAAAAAAAAATTATTAATTTTATAAAAACTTACTTAACCTTTACTTTTATATTATTATAAAAAGGGCTACTTAGATAACTAATATTAAATTTAATAAGCTATTAATAAACCTAAATACTTATTACTAAGATTAATTAAATTAAAAAAATATATTTTATAAAGCTAATTAGTTATTATTAATCCTAATAAAATTCTATTATAATAATAACCTTAGTCCTAGAACTAGGAATAAATTATATTAGAAATAAATCTAATAATATTAAATGCCCCTAAGATATAGCTAAACCTAATTAAGATATTAATATAATTAATAATATTAAAGAAAATAATAAAACTTATATTATTAATAAGATAATTAATACCCTAAGTATTAAAATTAAAATTAATAAATAAAATAAAGCTTTATTTTAAAATTTCTTTAATAATAATAATATTAATTTTACCTATAAGAAGCTTAATTATATTATAAATATACCTAAAAGTAATTACTTATTTAACTTAGAGGAAATTAAATTACTATTACTTAAGAAAAAAAAATAAAAAATACTTACTTTTAATATATCTCTTAAAGAGTAATAAAAAGGTATTTTATTATAAGTATTAATAAGAAATTAATAACCTTATAAATAATTAACTCTTTAATAGTATTAATAAAAAAGATAAAGTTATATAAGAGAGAAGCTATATTAATTATAAATTTAATAGCTTAGCTAAAGAATCTATAATTAAAAAGACCTAGACCTATTAAAATATATTATAATACCTAAATATTAATTCTAGCTTTATTACCTTAATTATTAAGTAAGAGAAGTCTTTAATTTTAATTATATTTTTACTAATAATAACTACTTAAAAATATAAACTCTTTTTATAAATTAAATAAATTATTTATAAATATTATAGTAAAATAAATAGCTATAAGTAAGCTAAAGCTATTAATAATAAAGGTAAGAATAATAAGACTAAGAGTAAATTTAATTTAATTTATAAGATTAAAGGCTATATCTAAGATATTATAAAAGCCTATTTCTTTAATAAATATAATAAAAGTTAAAATAATAAAAAATAATATATTAATTACTTTTTTAATTAAGCTAAGCTTATATTATCTTATTTTATTAACCTTTATAATACTATAAATAAAATTATTATAAAATATCTTATAATTATATAATAGGTATAAATATTATAAATTAAAGAATATTTAAACTTTAGAAATAATAATAATTAAACTAAAATTAATAATAATATATTTATAATTATAGCTAATATTATAATAAAATAAATTATTACTTTAAAAGAGATTAATAACCTTAAGGTAAATATAATTAATCTTTATAAGTAAGTAATTATAAAAATATAAAAACTAGATAATATATAAAAGAAATTAATAACTAAATAATTTAAATAATTATATATAAAAATATAAAGCTTAATATTAATAAATAAATTATTAAATATAATAAAATAATTAATAAACTTAATAAGTTAATTAAAGAACTTATAGCTAAAGAAGTCTAAAAGTATATCCTTAATAATTAATTAAATATAACTATTTATAAGCTAAAATTAATATTAATTTAAAAAGATTTATTTAATAAATAAATAACCTTAGTTTTATAAAATAATATTACTTATAATAATATAGTTATATATAAAGGTATTATAAAGTTAATTATTATTAAAAAATTACTTATAAAACCTAAGAAATAAACTATTAAAATCACTAAGTAAACTAATATAAAAGACCAAAGGATGAGGGATATAAAGTCTTTAAAGACTATAGGGTAGGTGATGGAGATAAGAGGTAAATAAGCAGTGGAATTAGCCCTTAGAAAGAGCTGATTGGCTAGATAAGGTATCATAGAGAGGAAAAGTGGAACAGAGATAAGATAAGGTTAAAATACAAAAGACCAGCTTCTGATTGGTGCTCTTGTTGCTTGTATTGCTTAAAGATCTAAGGAGCTATTCTAAGGGAAAGACTTCTAACTTATATAGACCATAACTCGGAATCTATTAGCCCGATTCGGGCCAAAGTCATACCGTCAGATAGCCCATTTTCCGGGCTTTAAAACGGTATAGGTTATGCTAGCATCGGATTGCTAGAAGCCGAGCAATGGCATGAGATAGCTAAAACCTTCTAGGGTTTTAAGCAGGGTTATCTGAGACCTAGATAAAAATACCCTTATGCAAGGGCATGGCTATAGCGGTCCTATCGGTCTTTTAAGAAGTCCAATAGGTCCGAAGTCACGTGACCTTTCCTTATTGGGAAATAAAGCTAAATTAGCCTTTTAAGGCTATATTATAACTCCTTGATTTCTTGCTTATCTAAGCCTATATAGCTTAGATAAGTAAATATATAGATAGCGCATAAGCTATACTATAGGGTATTAAAATCCTAGGCTTATATCTTATAAGCTTATTTTTTTAAAATTTTATCTATAAGAGACCTTCTAGGTATAAGATATCTATAGGGTATCTTATAAATATAAACTTATAATTTATCTCTTAAGAATTATATAATTTTTATAAAGTATTTTTATCTTAAGTAATTATAGACTTATTACTATTATCTCTTTTTTAATAATATCACCTAAATAAGCAAAGCACTCTCGCCGCCCACGCTCTTAACCACCTATTATATAACTCTCTATATATAAAATAGTAACCTCCTCTATCTAGGTAAATATATATCTTTAACCTCTGCTTTCTCTTACCCTCTGCGAATTTGCATTTATTATTTTACCTCTTTAGCGGCTATCGCTGCCTTTAGCCCTAGCCCTAGCCCCTCTCCTGCCGCGTTATCGTCCTATAATAAGATAAAGCTCTATAAGAATTAATTATTTAAGGCAACGCCTACTCTCGTCCCTAGAGTTAGGTCTTAGATAGTATAAGAAGAATACTATTACTTATCTTTATTATATCCTCTGCTACTCTTTCCTACTCTATGGTTTATATAGCTTTCCTTTCTGCCCTCTTCTCATAGAGTCTAATAAGGACTTATAGCCCAGAGGCATTCCCCTCACCAAATTGCCTTATAGCTCTTTAATGCTTTCTAGGAAGCAGAGTATCTTACGGCGATACTTATCTTTATAAGGCCTCTAATAACACCTAGCTAATGGCATAAATGCCATATTGGCTTATTAATCCCCTCTTAGCCCCTGAAAGTATAATAGTGGATAATGCTATCTCAGGCCTGCCTCCTAAAACTGGCACGGGCGCCTACGGAGGCTTCTAATATGACCTTGCTCCTCGATTCGTCCCCTAATCCGGGTAGAGAGTAAGGTCATAACTCGCTTAGCGGGGTCCGAGTCATAATATCTCTGCTTAGGGGTTACTGAGACTTCCTGCCGCTTGGGGGAATGATCCCTTGGCCCAGCGCTGCTCGCGATGGCTTAGCGGCTTTGAAATCAAGAGTAGGCCAATGAACTAAGAGGGATAATTAGGGGACGAGGAGATAGGGATATAGATAGGGATAGGCATATTTTAGTGAGTTATTAGTATTATATATATATTAACCCCGTTTATCTTATTATTATAGGTTTATAAGGCCTTTATAATAGTATCTAATACTCTCTTATCCTCTAAATAGCTTAATAAATTTATAGCTATAGGTAACTAATATATATAGGCGCGGCATTAGGCTTTATTATAGTTAGATAAAAGAGCTAGTGCTACTAAGAACTTTTTACCTAATGCTATATAACCGCTTAGAAATAATATATCATACGTAAATAGCCTAATAGGTATAAAGACCTGCCTTATCTAGTATCTCCTTAAGGACTTTGCCTTGCTAATAAGTAGCGCGAATCCCTAATGATATGCGGTAAGCTAAATAGAGAGGGGCATTATATGTTTAGCATAGCTACTTTGATATGGCCTAGTAGTGAAGTGATTGGGACGAAGGAGAAGCAGTATTATATATCTGCCTCTATCTGACCTATTACTATCTTAGAGAACGCAGGGAGGCAGTAGGGAGATATTAAGCCAGGCGCCCATAAGCGATTAGGACTTATATTGCCGTATAGTTTAGCAGCAAGAATATAAGCTAGATAATGCCCGCCTATCCTCACTTAGTTATACTACGAATACTAAACCCCTTTTCTCTTTTCCTATCTATACTCTGCAATATAAGCATAGCCTTAGTATCTTTTAGCTCTAAATAGCAGAAACTATATTAAAGCCTCACTCCTCTTACCTCTCAGCCAGACATAAAGGCTCTCTTAGCTCTTAGTAAATCTAGCGATATAGCGATTTGCATTCCCTCTAATATTAAGTCTAATACTAAAGATAAAAATAACAAGAGTTAAGAACTTAATAGCTTATAATCTAACGCTATATATGCTAGCACCCTAGACTATCTAGGTAGGTCTTCGATGCCGTGATACTCTATTTAGGTAGAAGTTTCTAATAACTAATATCTAGATCTCACTGGCACTAAATATAGCGCAATTGGATCAGAAGCTGCCATTTGCGTGGTCACTACGCTAATAGTATCCCTAGCTTAAGCGGAAGCCGCCCCCGCTTAGCCGAAGGAGATATAAGTATTGCACCTCGCTGATGCTAAACCGAGCTAGTAATCTTCTTATAAGATAGATCATATACTCACTGGAGATATATCTGCTTATAAAGGTATTAATTTTGCTACGCCTCTTACTGGCCTTAAAAGTCATCTATACCTAGTTGCGGCAAGCGGGCAATAACTTTGACCCATACTAGCTAGTTAATAGAGCAATATAATAGTTAATGCTATCTTTGACTATGATGCTTATTATAGCGACTAGGATTATTATAATATAATCGGGTGGCATGCCGATTGAGCCAATAGACTAAAAGATCAACCAGTTCTAGCACTTCGTGCTGGAACCGTGCCACACCACTACCTATAAGGCTCTATGGCTTGGCGAGGCTTTGCCGTACCGCTGCTTCACATAGATTTCAGGGGTTCCTCGTACGAGGACCCACATCCTTACACATTACACACCCTTGGATTGAGGGCAAGGAACGGGTCGTCCGCCCCACGGCGCGCCCTACCGTCCGGGCACCATCGTAATCTCTACTCCTTTGACTCCACCAAGCAGGTATCCATGAGATAGCGAGAAACATTGAAGATAGTACAGCGGCTTCATCGAGGCTGGACTTATCGCGACGACACTGCTTCGCCGTTTTCTGAGCTTTGTCGATATGGCCGTGATGCTCAAGACGCAATCGCACGTGGGTCTGACGCGGGTATACCACGCCGATTGACACCAAGCCCCAAAGACTCGCCCCTAGCCGGTAACCGTGGCAGCAGAGTATCTTACCCTATAATATGCCAATTGCGGCAAAGAGCCTTGACTAGGTGTTTGAGGCTCTGGGCTGGCTACTTTGCTATTTTTAAGTTGGCATGTAGGAGTTCTAGGAGCATACCGCACCTTTGGGACTCCTAGGTACTCATATCCCACCTATTAAGATTAATGCGACTAAGCTATTCCCAGCAGTAACCTTATTCCCTCCCCGTGTATATAGAATGGCTTTCTCGTTTGACAGGATGGGATGTGCTTATAACTTTATTAGAGATGGACGAGCAATTTTTTCTCCATGGTTTGATCTGATTTAAATCGATAAGCAAAAGCCCACTTATGTCAGCAGCATCGCTAATAACCTGGTTTGCTAGTAATCTGGGGGAGGATCACACGACCATTCTATCCTAGCGACTCGTTTCCCCCACCCTAGAACCTTTCACACCACACACGTCGTGCTCTATTAAGACACGCGAGAGATTATATCCTTGGTTAGGGGCCTTATTGATTAAGAACGGGTTTAAGAAACACGCAGAGCGTCCCTGCGTTGCCCCGATGAAGGGGCATGACTGGTTGATTTATTCGGTCATCGGGCAATGTGAGTATAATCGATGCCGGGCCGGCCCGTAACATCCGGCGCGCCTTGGTCATCAGCCGAACCCGGCTGACGGGGTCGAGTTGGAACAACCGTTCTCCGCTCGCGACCGAAATGGGCGTCCCGGACGGCCAGGAAACAGGAGCCGTCCGACAAGCAAACGCAAAATAAAGCATTAACTAAACGAAAACTCTATGAACAGAACGGCTGATGTTTTCTAATGTAAAGGAAACCACAGATCATATGATTCCCGACGCTTAACAGTTCTCGTTTGGTCTAGAAGGCTAAAACGCCTTAGTCCCTTCTAATATAAATTTTGTTTAGCCCCTATGGCCCTCTGAGATTAAAGTAAAAAGGAAATTAAAAAGAAATACCGCTAGCGTTTTCCTATAGCATATTTAAAGCTCAGTGAATATAAGGCTAGCTAGCTAAGGTAGGAAGTTATTATTAGCTAGGCTTCTTACTTTATCTTTATAAGAATTAGGGGATTTTAGATATAATCTAAAATAAAAATAAGTAATTAATTTTATTTTTTATTAATTATATAAATTACCTTTAAATTATAAATATATCTATAAAACTATATAAAAGGAGTAAAAGGGGTAATTTTTATTATATTTTACTAAGTACTTAGTCCCCCTCTTATTTAATATATAAGTAAGAGGCTTAAGAATTTTAGCTAGCTAAGTCTAGTTTAAGCATATTATAAGATATATCGCAAAAAGAAACTAAGAAAAATAAGATTAACCTAGTCCTACTTAGGTTTAGGTCATAGAAATCACGTGGTTCCTTATATAATATATTCTATGCCTTATACTAATATAACGGTTATATGGCCTGAGTACTGAAGTAATAAGGTCATGGGTTCCTAAGGGATAAACCATAGGTTTATGTTAGTAGTAGGATTAGGCGCATAGTCTTAAACGTGAGAGTGTCACGTCTGGTAATGTGCTCAAAGGTATTGAGTGTAACCAAGTTGTATTGATAGCTGGGGTAGCTATTACATATGAAAGTGCTAATGAGTGTGTCCTATATACTTATGGTCGTCCTTGGGACCGATATTTCTGTCACTCGGTCCAGGGTAGGACCGAGGTCTTCTGTCGTTCGGTCCCTGGACCGAGTGGAGCGTCGTTTGGTCCCTTCGGTCCCTTGCTTAGTCAGAGCGCATCTTGCCAGGTTTCCCCGCCTGGCCCATGTCGCGGCCGTGATAACTAAGGCGCTATTATATAGCTAGGCATAAGCTTTAGTTTAAGAGGCCTAAGGGGCCTTTTAATAATATAGGTTAAGGGACCTAAGGATATCTATATATTCGCTTCTCTTAAAACTTGTGGTATCTGCGCGATATATAGAGGATCTAGAAGCGGTATAGCCGCACTCCCGAGCGGTATATTAGGTAGAGTTATTAGAGTAGTATCCGCCGGCACTGAGGCCTCTAGATCGTGGCTCCTCTGCGGGATAAAACCCGCAAGCCGGAATTTTAACTAATAATAAACCACGGGAACTAGTATAATAAGCGTGCTGATAATAGCTATATAGATCTCTAAGGAGATAGGTGCTATTTCTCTGCTAGTGCAAAGACCTAGTTAGGCATTATTTATTAATAATAAATTTAGCTAAGGCTAATATACCCTATGCTTAGAAATACCTATGATATATATATAAATTTTAAATGCTAAATGATTTAGACTCTTCCCTTTTTTATAGTATAAGTAGCTAAAGCTCATAATCCCACTAAGATAAGAGTTTATTAAGTAATAAAAAAAGAGTACTCCTAAGCTATTTAAAGGTCTCTTTAATTACCTAGAGTAAATAGCTCCTTATACTCGCGCCTAGTGCTATATGCCCTACCTTATAGTTATATAATATATTTAACCATAAGGTAGGGTCCCAATGCTAGACAGTCGGTTATTTATAAGCGAGAGCTAAGTAAGTATTACCTATATAGGGCCTTCTTTTCTCTATTTATAGCATATGCATATAGTTCTTAAAGTAGTACTAACTCCTTTGCACTAAGTAGTTCTAATAGCACCCTGTATCTTCTGGACTATATATCTCTATAATTATAACAAGTGCGACCATTCTATTCCTAGCATTCCTAGCAATAGCTCTCCTAGATCATAGCACCTCTATTATATGCGCTAGGTATTATATAGGCATAAGAGGTTTTTTATACTTTATTTAGGGAACCATTGACCTAGCTGCTAATAGAGAACTTAAAAGAAGGTAAGAAATAGACGCAGCGTTCTTATATTGCGGGATAGGATATACTTAAATTATTATCAGCGGTCCCGCTTAAACCAAGCAATCCCTAGCACTCGCGCTATAATAGCTATCTCTTCTAGTATATTAAAAGGGGAGTAGGTTTTATAAGAATTAAAGAGTTTTAAATAATTTAATTCTATTTTTTACCCCGCTATTCTATCCTTTATTATAATAAGTTTATAAGCTTTAAAAATACTATATCTATTTATATTATTAATAGCTATAAGACTATAGAACTAATAATTTTCCTACTATTAGATAACTAAAGTCTTTTATTAAAGGCTATAATTATAGGTAGTAATAGGGCTAGGTTAGTAAGAAGCGCTTAATTACTACCTAGACTTACTAAAGATTAGTTATTATAGGTAGAGTTACTAAGGCTTTAGCAACTTAGATTTATCTTAAGCTCTAAGTTTTTACCCGCTTAATAACGCCTTTAGTATTAGGCATCTAGAGGTTAATAACCTAAGACTAAGCTTATAATATAAAGGAGTTATTATAAGAGTATTAAGGTTATATAATACTTAGTAAGCGAGAGCCCTAGTAATAATACTAAGACTAAGGTAAGAAGTAGACTTAGAATTAATAAATAATTAGTAGTTAACTTTAATATCCCCTTAGATAATACTTATTAAGAAGCGAAAAGTATAAATCTAATAATAAGAGCTTAGGAAATAAATAGTCTAATATAGGTAACTTAGGGAAGAGTTAAAATCCCTAGAACTATAATAAAGATAGTAATAGCTATTACTTTAGTCTATTTAAGTATAAAAAGGCATTTTAGCTAAAATTCTATTTTATTATTAATTATAAATAGATAGATAATTACTATAATCTAGTTATTATATTAGTAAAGATATACTTATTATTAAAGAATTTAATAAACCTAAAGTATAGCAGTGCCCTAGAAGAATATAATATCTAAGATAATTAAGATAGATCCCATAAGAAACTTAGAAAGCTCGCTAGGCTAGCTATACTTAAAAGAAAATAGGATTAAGGCTATTATTTCTAATATACTTTATCCTACTATTAATAATATTTAAAACCATAGTAAAGGCGTCTCTTATAATTATAAATAAATGCCCTTAAGTAAGGCGAAAAAGTAGATAGAGATAAAAGAAAAGCCAGATATTAGATAGGTCTTAGTGACTAGATATTAGGTAAGACTTTTTATTATAATTAAAATAAATTAGATAGAAGTGAGTTTGCACTTAGCATTAAGGGGTAATAATAAGGGGATTTTAGGTCTTATTTATATCCGCGAGAAAAGACTATAGTAAGATATGGCTCTACTATATTAGATAGCGCGTGATTAATAAAACAAAAGGGCTAATATAAAGATGGTTATATGCCTCCACCCCCCGTGGGTTACTAATCTCAGGGGGTACGGAATCTTGATGGGCCATAGACGAACGTGGTAGTGACCCGGGACCAGAGTTAACCATATGCTCAAACGGACCAGGTTACGCCATCTTCACACGAGTCTTTGGTTAATATCTCTAAGATTATGCAGATAGGGTTATTCTGTCGGGTTTTACGGAGTAATGAGTATGATATTGCTTAACCTTTATTGCAATAGACTAAATGCGGTAGGGACTAATAAGACTCCCCTCGACCTTAACTCTAACTACGGTGATGTCTGCTGCCACTCTTTAGCGAGTCTCTCTTACCCTGCTTCTCCTTAAGGAGACCATCTACCCATCGGCCGCAGTTCTCTACTGCAGTAGCCGGGCAAGACCTGTGTGGCAGAAGGTATAATATGATCTCCGCTAGACTGAACTCGGACTCTAGTACCTTCGAGGCAAACTCATCCGCTTGACTCCCCACTACCCTTTTATGCTCCCTCTGCTTTTCCGGTTCCCTAAATATGAAGCGGAAAATATCTTTGATAATGCCTCTATTAGCAAGCTAAAACTCGACCTCCATGTTAATTCGGCCGGGACGCGTTAATGCCTGGTCTAACTTTTTGGGATGGTTGGTGGTCATGATAAGGACTCGGTCTTCCTGAGAGGCAATACCATCAAGGACATTTAGCAAGCCTAAAAGAGTGACCCCCTTCCTTTTTGGCCTCGCGTCTATGCCACTATCCGAATCTTCTGAGTCGGAGTCCCTAGAACACGCAGCTCCTGCTGCATCAATGTCCTCCAGCAAGACAACACATCTGCCTGGGAGGTCGGCGAATAAATTATTTAGTATTTGATCATCTACGCCGGGGATGCTGATGGCATAAATATCCATATCCAATTCACCGGCGATTGACAAGCTGAAACTGGATTTTCCCGTTCCAGGCGGCCCATGAAGGAGGTATCCTCGCTTGTAGGGGATCGAATGGTTAGAGTACTAGCATCTGGTTTTAGGGTTGAGGAAACCTTGAATGTCCTTGATCAAAGGCTCCTTTTGTTTCTTGTCGAGAATGACTGTCGACAGAGGCCGAGCAGCTACTGCTTTCTCCTTTCTCCAGAAATCATCGCGATGCCCATAGATGGTCGTCTTATTGTTTGATTCGTTGAGGCATGCAGTTCGACATTCTTCCAGGAGATCCTTCAAGACCGAAGATCGCCCAGCATAGGTGATGGAGATTTGCTCCTCTTTGTGGAAACCATGCTCTACCAGTGTAGTCCGGTAGTGAAGCACAGTGCACTTATACCAGAAGAGAAATGAGCCTTCCCACGGGGCGTATTAAAGAGCCTTTTTTCCTTCAAGGTGTTTCTCGCGTGCTGGCTTTGTTCGGATCTTGGCGAGCATAGAACGAGCAGCATCGTCTAATCGACGAGATGAAACCCAGTTTTATACCATCTCGTGCGTTTCGTCCGATCATTTGATGTACATTGTTGTTGCTTTAGCAGGTTAGCCTGGACTATGCGGGTTTGATTTCGGTGACTAACTGCAGCGTTGGATGAACCAATCTCTCAATTCGAAAATATACGGCTTCAAGAACGCAACCAAGGCAAAGAGACACATGAACTGAGTGTAGCCAGTCAGGTTGCCATTGAGGGCTTGACTAGCAGCACTGGTGATGTTTATGAAACTAGGAAGGAAGAGGTCTAAGATAGACATATGTTGAGACAGGGCCTCTTGGATGAGAGGGGGGCTAAGGTTACTGAGAAGCATCATAATGAATAAGTAAGAGAGTAAAAGATTGCAAAGTGGTAAGTCTTTGGAAGTAGTGTATTGAAAAAGAGGGAAACAAGCACCATCCGAGTAGCAACGTCTAGCATTCTTATCCCTTTTAAAACTCACTCAATTAATGAGCCAAGATGGAAACAGGCTAAGGGATCAACAGCGCTAATGTGAAGGCCGCATGAGGAGCGACCAGGCGTTATATACACGCAATTATCTATACCAAAGCACGGTCATGGCAAGGCCCGCTGGAAGAACTATCAATTTGCAATTCCATCCAAAGCAGTTCGCTCTCCTATTGTGCATAGATCTCGGCCGAAACTGCATTACACGGCGCCGCGGGTATCGCAATCACATCCTATTGGATGATCGCTTTTTAATCGACCCACCACCATTAATTTCGTGGGGATGTGCTATCCTGCAGCTAGTGGCTTACAGGACGGCACATATGGATCTTTCAGCGATAAACTAGACTCTAAAGAAGGCTAGCCATAGGCAATTTTCTACGATCGCACTGCCAAGCCCTATGATAGACCAATTCACGTCTTATTTTGGTGATATCAAAAGGCTAATAAGGACTCTTCAAGTATCTCCAACAATTAGCAATAAGAACACCGGTATAGTTAATAGTAAATCCGATTAGATCGCACCATTACGAACTCTAATTATGATAGCAAACCCCTATCTGCAGCCACACTTGACCTCCGTCCTTGCACGACTTACACGACTTGCACGACTTGCACGACCTACACGACTTGCACGACTTGCACGACTTGCATGACTTACACCGCTTGCACCGCTTGCACGACTTGCACGCACGACTTGCACGCACGACTTGCACGCACGACTTGCACGCACGACTTACACGCACGACTTGCACGCACGACTTGCACAACACCCACGCGAGCATTCGACTTGAGAGGAAATTGAGACCGTGACGTCGCGCAGACTATTAGCGCAACATTCAGCAACAGAGCCTGAAACACCCGCTGTATTATTAGTTCTAATCTTATTAAAGGCCATTTTACGAAGACAAGGCTACCACTACAGTCTCAAAGCAAAGTGCAGCCACACAAAGTCCCCATTAGCTATTAGATGCCGTCCTCAGCCTTTCTTCTTACCACACAAAGCGCAAATTTAGCCTATGGGAGTAATACCATCCTCACAATACTGGCAATCGGACCCAGCCATCGTATTCAATCTGACGATCTTCATGGGCTTAGGAAAACCCTATTCATAACGGTTAGATGTTTATTAAAATTGCGGTCAGTAGAAAGGGAACATGCATTTATATATTATTGCTCACCGTTAGATCTCATTAAACATTCGGCCGCATATTTGGGATAATAAAGAATAACTACGAGAGAAGCGGCAATCTCTGCCTTAACAGTCACCACAGCCTAACTTTAGTTTAGGCGCTGAATTTCTATTTAATTGCATTTTCGAAGTCTAAATTTGCCGACTCCCGTGCGACGCGTGATTCTTTGGTGGCGACTATCATCATTTCCTCCCCGCCTCTGACTCCTCCACACTTCCTCCGCAACACGTTCTCTCTACCACTGGTCCTACAACAAATTCCATATGCGGCTCGATCTTCCAAGAAAACGAAATTTCGCCAGAGATAACTATGGAAGAAGCTTCCAAATTCTACAAACAGCATGGGATTTTCTATGCGTCCGACCCGGAGATTGGGAGATTAGCGGAAACGTTAGGCAGCAATACTCTTTATAGGGACGGCATAAAAATATTTCCAATTCGTGATCCGGTAAGTTTAATCATGTCTCCTTTAACAATACTACTAACTTCCCTCAGCGCTTACAAAAGGTCATTGAACCCTTCATCGAGAATAGTGCAACTTTCTAGTTTACTCTTAGCTCGGATCCAGGGAATTTCTATATTTCAACCATAAAACCCAACCAAGACCATCAAGCTCTCGTTTACATTTGGGGAAAGGAGACGCATCTAGAGTTTTCTCAGGGGTCTTTTTAGGGCGAGTTAAAAGGGGTTCCAGCGGCAAACGGCCTAACTCAGGTGCCCTATGCATAGTTAAAGAAGAGGGGTCTTCAAGATATTACAGTCAGGATGAACGAGGGCGGCATATAAGAGAGGGCATTCTTTGTACTGTTTTGCAGCGGACTGACATAATTCAGCATAATAGTGCATCCACGACTCTCGTTTCAGGTAGAACGGGGTTTTGCGCTTGGTTACAGGTGCCAGAAGGTTAGCCCAAGTGCCAATCAAGGGAGTTAAATTATGATATCAAGCAAAGCTAGGAGATATATACGAAATACACACACGACAAGAATAAGTCCCATTCCAAACGCCGCGATAGGCTACGAAACCCAGAAGCCCTATAATTGCATTCATTAAAAGAAGTTCCACAATATAGCATCTAGATATTGTGCTTGCCCGAGTGGGGGCAGATCGTGATCAAAGAAAGTATACAACTAGTAATCAAGGACCAGGTTAACCCCATCATTGCTCAGAGCAATCTACTAGTCGGAGGTATTCGGTACTTAAGGCGGTGGTCCTATTAATTACAAGAGCGCAGATGATGGATCTATTTCAGAAGTTGACGTGCTCGAAGAAATATGATAGACAGACGGAGCAACAGCGACTATGGTAGCATCTCTTTTTTCATGGGATTTCAGTCGGGCAGAGGCTAAGTAATCGATTAAGCCAATTAGTACATCCCTATTTTAGAAGCCAAGCTCTCTTTCAATTTTGCCCACAAGAGAATACCGCCATCTTTCAATGCAAGCCTACTAATCAATCGGTCCAGTCTTAGAGCAGCCGTAGTAAATGAATTTGCTCGCTTCGGTGAATATGACGGAGCAGGAGTCACAAAATTCCTCACACTCATAGTCTACCCAGTGCAGTCAGTCTCACCAAGTCCCTTTGCGTCAGCGGAGAGGAGGCTAACGTGTGACATAATGACGCGTAAGTTCCTGCCTTCTTTTGGCCGTCCGGCCAACGCAAGCCGGGTATAGGCATATAAATATTCTTATCCCAGGATCCCAGTATAGACGCGTCCGCACACTTCATTATCCGCTCGCTCGACGGTGTATTCGATCGCGCCTTCCAGCATGTCTTTGGTTACATTCGTCTTTGCGATATCGAGGGTCAAGATATTGGCAAGCACTGGTCTCTCGAGATCTGCTTCCGTTTATATAGGCGCCGGCTTCTTCGTTAGACGTGGCTCCATTAAAAGCTTTCTAGACCCTATCTAGTAGCGAAACGATTTAGGCCTATATGCATAAGTCAATGCCAGGCTTCATAAGATATAGAACAGCTTCTTTACCTAGTATAATCTAATATGCCCTAATGCTTCACTCGACCGAACATTCTAAGAGCACACATCGCAAAGAATATAGTCGAGGCTCATCATACCTAGCCGAGTCCCCGGGTGAGTTTATCGGAGAAAGAAAGCCATGGATACGCAAGACCCCGCTTTAGTTATCGACAGCTCAACCGCGTTAGCCTTGCACGTAGACGATGCTAGGTAATATCAGAACCCACATCGCCACTTCTCTTCAATCCAATTTGCCAAAGAACGTCTCTGCTTGATTGCATCACTAATCTAACAGCCGTCTCTTGCCAGTTAAGTGGCTATTACCGAAGGCACGAAAACACATGCATGCTCACCCCCAAAGAACGGGGTCGCCATCTTCATCACTATAGAACCAAGACTCCTCTCCAATAGTCAAGTACCATACTTGGGTTGCTGGATCCAATTTAAACGGACGCGACAGAATCCATTCGCGCCCCAAACTTTTCTTTCAAGACATCACGTGGTTCTCATATAGAAAGACATAACTAGCTGGCAGGTCAATCACGTTTGTGGGACAAAAGGACCCTCACCTATCAGCCAAAGTGCAGTCTCCCGCTTCGCCCACCATTCTTACTCTTTGATCATAGCGTAATCGTCTGAATAAGCAGCATGCTAGTGATCGTGCAAGTGGCGCAAGTAGTGCAAGTGGTGTAAGTGGTGTAAGTGGTATAAGTGGTGTAAGTAGTGCAAGTAGTGCAAGTAGTGCAAGTCGTGCAAGTCGTGCAAGTCGTGCAAGTCGTGCAAGTCGTGCAAGTGGTGTACGCGGGCTACCATTGCTTATCTCGTGGGCGCAGGTGACCTCTGGCCAACCGGGAACGCTTCGCAAGAGCACGTCTTCGTTCTCATTCCCCAGTTTGGTCGCATTGATCACAAGACGTGTGGCATCACCCTCCAATCAAAGCCCACTATGCGGGGAGAATCAGAGCCGTTGGTCGTGGTTCACGGTGAACGCATGCAACCAAGACCTTGTCTTTCAGTGAACCTACTCGTTATGCCGGAGGGTTCACGATCGCATTGCACTTTAGGCAGCTTCGAGCACAGCTGGGGATAGGGAAGAAAAAGCCGATGAGGAGATGGAATTGTTGGGGTAAGAGAGATAAATAGCTGCAGAATTACTCGCTAGAATTTCGTGATGATCAACTCACGCGTTGCTAAGCAACGAAGCCTCAGTACTCTTTGTTAACCATCCGAACCCTTTTTGAGGATGAGCACAAATTCTGGAGAAGATGGCTTCTGCAAGTTTTGTGGCCACTTTATGAATGAGCACACAGCGGCAAGGCATTCCAAGTGCAAGAAATGCAAGAAGCGCATCCATGTCTGCCAGGCCGGTGTGCATTATGAGGGTGATGGCTGGAGGCTATGTGATGTTCCGTGTGGCTGTGGCTCAAAGCACTACCCAAGCACAGCTAGACAAGCAAGTCCTCTCGCTCCGACTGAGTACGCGTCGACTCATCCCCAGTACGAGTCTCCACCTGAGGACGAGACACTCGCCAGCCACTCGACCCCTGAAGCCAGCCGCACCTCCACTGGCAACCCAACCTTCGTGGCCGTTACAAATAACGGACACTATTTACAGTTTTATGGCCATGATGGAGAGCTGGTATCGACTTTCAGAGAGGATTGGCAGCAGACGAGTATCCTTTACCAGGGAGTGGAGGTTGGGGTCTGGCAAATGGTAGACGGCACAGGCTTGTCGTACTTCACTTGGACTTTGGATGCGCAGGACAGCCAAGACGCCCCGGCAGAAGCAGAACAAAGCGAAAGATCACTTGGTAAACAGGTGGCGCATGCGCCCCAATCTACATCCCACGGACGCACGCTCTCTGCGGAATCCATCGATCCTCTGCAATGGAGTGACGAACAGTTCGATATGACTTCTGCAATAGCAGGTCTTACTATTGGTGAAAGAGTGGCACATGCTCCTCAGTCTACCTCCCACGGACGCACGCTCTCTGCGGAATCCATCGATCCTCTCCAATGGAACGAAGAACGGCTTGGGGGTGGTAGCTCCGGTCAGGTCTATCAGGGTGAAGACTTGAGTCCCGGGGAACGCGTGCTCGGCTCTGCCCGATTAGGTAGCAAGAAAGGCACGGTGGTTTTTAAGCCACGGGGTGACGGTGAAAAAGTGACCTCGTTGAGAAAGAGCTGGGTAAAAGTGGAGGGCGGTTTCATTTTTGAAAGTAAGTCACATAGATGCACGTTTTTTACAAAGGAGATCAAACCTGCGAAGAAGTGAAAGAAGGTTATGTACGGAGAAGAATTTCCTTTTGTCCCCCTCCATTTTTGTTGTTTTCTTTGTAGGGGCCTTCAACAGGGAACTAGTGATAAGATAGCGGGCCATATTTACCCCGACACTCACAAGAAAATGACGAAATAACCGAGATTGAGCCGTGCCTCCCTGTCGTTGCTGCCCACCTAGATTGTGTAAATAGCAACCGTCCTCCCACTCAACAACCACCCTCTCGGTCGAAATATGCCAGAGGCAAACGTCGCCAAAAACCCAGCTAGCCATGGCGAATAACGACTCTCGCTCGGCCTCGCCTGGATCTACAATATCAACTTCTATCTCCTCGAGCGACCGATCGTCCAATTCCTCAGCCCAAGACTGGCCTCTCGACAAAGATGACACGCTACTACCAAGCCCTGCCGATATTCATCGTACTTTCTATGACGGAAAGGCGACGTGGGAAGAGTTCTTAGACCAGGCGAATAGAATATCCCCAAGTCTCTGGCCAGCAGATGCGCTGGACCCATATATCACTCTAGCAGACGTTCCAAGTGTGCCGGAACAGCTGCCTCGCCGCGATTGGCTGTACGGTAGGCCATGCTGGGAACTCCCTCTCGACGTCGGAGGTACAGCGTGCGAAGATCATAGTCCTCACAGCAATGCAGCTCGTGTCCATGGTCGCCGAGTTTTGTTTCGATTACAGATCCAGAATCCAATCCGCTGCGATATATGCCCAGATGCAGCATCACACGCCCTAGGTGTCGGTTCAGAGACAACTAGCAGCCTTGCTATACTAGTCATGTGCTGGTCATACATCCTTTCGGTTCGACTTCTCGAGATGCAAGGTCGGCAAGTACGATATAACATGGATCGTTTGTGGCCCGATACATCTCAGCGCCAAAGCGGGCATGTTGTCAATCTCGATCTCAAAGGCGCGTCGCCCTCGCTCATTAGGTGGCTTTGCGCGATCCTTAGTCCCAAGATGGGTTGGCGGGCCAAGGACCAAGGACGACTACCGCCATGGGCAACTTCTTTCGCGGCAGATGTCCAACTTAGCATCAAGGCTTCAACCCCAGCTGTAGAAATTCGTTTGCCCCCAACCTATTCTGAAGCTACGGAACTTCTCATCGAACTATGCCGGTTATTCAATCTTGGAGCCGATGCGACCAGAGCCTCTCGCTTAGAACCGATGCAGCCCTATAAGGCGTCATTCTTAGCCGCACTTGTGCTCCCTTTCTATAACTTCACGAAGCTTCAACCCCGGCTACCTCCTCCACATCTCACCAGGCCACAGAGAAATGGCATATTCAACAGTTCGCATGAGCAGAGCATTCGGAGGTACCTCGATAATATCCGATATTTCATAACTCTCAGCATCCATCCTCCCTCGATTGGAACCATTCTATGGAGCATCTTTTGGCAGCCAGATATAGACTGCAATCTGGTTAGCCCGTGGCTCGCATCCTTCTTGGATACGCTAGAGCCAATCATCAAGCAGAAACAAGTCGAGGTTATAGTCAAGGTCTTTCTTTCCCGCCGGCCTCGAATTGCCATTTGGTGGGTGGCTCTCTTCTTGCTTGGCGACCTGACTATCCTTGACTGGATTCAACGATACGCAGTGAAAATGGAAGAGAAATATGGATCCGGCTCACTATCGCCACCAGATCCGATGGTATCTGCCTGGACCGGATCCAAACAGTCATTCTTGGATCTCGACAAGGATTCTCTTTATATAGAACCTTCCGATCTGGTGTCTAGAGCCGACCTCCTTCGGTGCCGTTTCGATCTTAAACTTCAGGATTCGGCTGGCTCAAATCTATCATGGCGACCCTTTGGATATATACAGAAGGGGCGAGTTGAACTCGAACTTTGGCCGCAACTCGAAACCAAGTATACTCGCAAGTA
>RZGM01000228.1:0-19531 GCA_027886205.1 Fusarium piperis | reverse complement strand
TAGGCGATCCCCTTAACTTAAGAAAAACAAGGCTCTTTCAATCACCGTTTTTGATGCTTCAAGGCAACCTTCAGCGCTCTGTACGACACCTGGTCAACGTGGGCAGCAAGGCTGACAACTGGGGATTAATTCTACTTTGTTTGTGAGTTTCCACCATTGTGGGAACCTGAGGGGGTTTCAATTGGTGTCCAATATTGCCAAGAAGCCATCTTGAGATGGGGATGTGGAGTGAGACTTGGGGCGAAGCTGAACACAGCCTAGAGGAGGTAAACAGACTCCCTATGTGTTTGTGATGGAGAGCTTGGCAGAATTCTAGACAAGATACTGAGTTGTCTATAAAAAACTCGACACCCGGGTCTACTTGTGACTTTAATACACAGATCACGCTTGAACAACACATTCAAAGCATTGCCACACATTCAGTGCCCTCGATGCCGCCCCTACAGATCTTGGTCCGATGAGCTATCGCGTGCGTATGAAATCTCTCAAGTAAGAGAAGCACATCGAAGAGAAGCAGGAAGAGCTCAACGCGCTGCTTCAAAAGGAGGTTTCCTTTGATCCCAACTGGGAAGCCGTGTTGGACAAGATGAACTCGGCTGAGGATGCAGCTGAGAATTGGCGGTGTGGCATTGGTGATCAGATCAGATGGTACTTTGAGGCTCTCATGCTGAGGATGAACGGAGACGGCTTCGGGACCAACGATGTCTTGAGGGAGGGTTTCCTCGAGGCCGTGGAGAGGAAGACGATTGCGTTTCGCGTTGTGGATAAGACGAACGAGACGTATAATGAGCATGTCGTGGAGGATGGCGTCTTCTATATCCAGGTGAGTTTGGTCCCAGGCTGTTCAAGACTCTTGTGCTAATGGAGTGATAGACTACACCTAGTCGCTGCGGAGTCAACATTGACCGGACTGACCCGTTGATTGAGATTCTGTAGGAGAACTGGGATGGATATGGATGAAGACATTCTGTAGCTTAGGCACAAAGGCTTTGAATTCAAAGAGTGCCTGGCAATATCAAGATCATGCTGTCAGCGTAGAGAGCCATTGTCATTCTAATGTCTGTTTGGCTGCATGAATGGGATGACCTGCCCTGAGAGGTCCTGGATTATGGCTTCTTCACATGTCACCATTGAGCTCGACTCTGGCGACGGAATTGAGCGCATCAAGGACCATAAAATCACATGCATTCCGTTCATAGTAGATAGGGATTCTTAAAATGTGTTCTAGTAGGAAGAAACCTTCCTGGTACAAGTTGAAGTTGAGTTTCGGAAACCTAAAGGGCCAACCTAGGCCGAATACTAACCCCTTTAGCCAACCGGCCGACGATAGGGTTTACCAGTGCATTATCACATACGTAGAGAGCCAATAGAGTCCCTTGAATTATATCAGATAGACATATCTGAGGTGATGTGTTTTTCAGTATTACTGGAATAGTAACGGTGCAGAAATGTTGTTTTCCCCACACGGGCTGCTCAGAGTAACTTGGTGCGGCAGAAAACACTAACATCATGAGATCTCTGATTCTGTCTGGAGGGTCTCTTACTACCGTGGGTAGCCCGATATTACGTATTTTATACCGTCACTCGAGAATCGAATATTGCGACGAGGGGCTGCTACACTACATTGAGTGACATTGTAGTAACATGAGTTGACCTTTCGTAGATAGGGACGAGGTCTTGTTCCGCTCTCGGCTGTTAGCATTCAAGTAAAACAGGAATGTCTCAAACCTTGACCGACTCGACACATCCCACTACACTTCGTCGATCATCTCCCAGAAGGCGACATAATGAATCTTGTATCAACTCTCACTGGACAAGTACCAGGCTAGCCAACATGGCTTGAGTCTAAATGCGCAAGCATCATGCCATTATCATCACAACAAGCAAGCCGAGATCCGCCTCCCCGAGTCTGAATACGCAGTGACTGGCCAGAAGTGAAACCAAGACGAGGTCTGGTCAAGAAACTTGGCCAAGTTTTCAAGGAAGCGAAACATGGCCTTCCACGACCGCAGGTCTGAAAGCAGAGAACTCAGTTTGGGAATGGGATTGCTCAGCTCATCTGTCGGTAGTGACGTTGAGGCTGCTGTGCATGCCTTGAACGGGCCTTTTATTGGAGCCCGCTTGGACGTCTTGGGTGTATCTTGCAGCACATGTATGCAGCTCCAACGAGACACCGAGCTCCCGAGGGACTTGGAGGTTTGTTCCGTGAGGGGTGTTGCCTAGTAACCCTGATGAGCATATTTCACAAGGGGGGTCAGTAATTACCACACGACATGGCGGATGTCTATCGTGTTTGGGGAGTCCTATGGGGATGTAGATGCCTCATTTCTCCGAAGACAAATGATGTAGATGGGCTAGGGCTTGGCCAGAAGTCGCCACACATAATCTGTATGGCACTGAATGTGGTATATCCCTCTCGGTATTCCTCCTTTGTCGTCCTACTTGAAATCTTGATCGCACAACATAGGTACGTTGACACAAATGTCAACAGTCAAGCGGGGTTGTGAGACACAGGCGCGGGGTTGCAAGACACGGATAACTCGCTGATCAACACCTCGACGCCAGCATTCTTTACATGGCTTCTTGATTAGCTAGCTCTGAGACATTGTCAAGCCGATGAACCGAAATGAGAAAACAGCGCCCGTCGGGAGGAACCTAGTGCCCGTGGATAGCTCGCGGCTATCTACACCCTTTTGCGAGCCAGAGATGTATTTATTGTCTATATAAGCTCCCCTGAGCTCCCAGTCTTATAAATCTATCAAACCACTCTCTTCACCCTTCATCATCATCATCACTTTACATCCATCACGTTGTCCCCTTGAACCTTCACCATGTCTGGTCTTCCCACCGCCCCTGATACCGAGATCGGCTTCCAGCCGCCCCCCTCCTTCGCTGCCCCCATCGGGCGCGTCGGTAGGGGATTCCTCCCCCCAGTGATGCCCGTCCCAGGGGAGGCTCCTATCCACTTCAACCCCGTCATCGTCCTCCTCATGGGCTATCTCGAGAAGGCTGAGCCTGGAGCCCTGGATGAGGCCGTGTCTTCTGCCTATGAGCAGATCCCCGAATTCATGGACAAGTTGAAGATTCATGATTCTCGCTCCTTCCTCATCTTTGCCAATGATCTGCTCAAGTGGACTCCCACGGAGAACTACGAGGGCAAGGACATTTACAACATCCTTTGTATGTTCTACTTTGTCATGGATCAACCTCCGATGAAGGACCTCCAGACTGAGATCAACCCTAATGAGGTTGGTCAGCCGCTCACTTGGCTGTCGTCTTGGATCGTCGTCTACGCTCAGCTGATTGGCCTCTTCATGGATACACCGGCATCCATCACGCCCGAGTCACTCCAGACCTTCAAGGACTCGCCAAAGTACAACTACAAGGAGGCCCTTGTTCCTCCTGGTGGCTTCCGAACTTTCAACGAGTTCTTCTACCGGAGACTCAAGCCTGGCTCTCGACCTATTGCCGACCCCCAGAATGACAAGGTCATTGTCTACCCGGCCGACTGTACCTACGACAACTCGGTGCCAAACCAGAGCATTGTCAACATTCAATCGGATGGTCTCATCTACATCAAGAACCTGCCCTGGACCATCAGCTCGCTGCTGCAGGGCAGCCGGTATGCCGAGAGCTTCCACGGAGGCGTCTGGATGCATGCCTTCTTGAACACGTTCAACTACCATCGTCAGCACGCACCTGTGTCTGGAAGGGTTCTGGAGGTCAAGAACATCCAAGGTGCTTGCTACCTAGAGGTCAACTCCAAGTGTGAGCCGATCCGTGTCATGTGCGGACCGGATGCTCCGGATACTCCTGGGTACCAGGTAAGTCTATCAGAACATGCTTAGAGTTTGACCATCTAACATGGCCCAGTTCCTCCAAACTCGAGGCCTTTGTGTGATTGACAACCCTGTCCTCGGCAAGGTTGCAGTCTTGCCCATCGGAATGGCCCAGGTTTCGTCAGTCAAGATGACTGTCCAGGAGGGCGATGACCTACAGAAGGGCGACGAGATCTCGTACTTTGCTTTTGGAGGAAGTGATATTATCTGTGTCTTCCAGCCCCAGGCGGGTCTGTCACCCGACGACTTTGTGGCGTCGAGCAACAACACATACTCCAAGATGGGTACTGTCTTGGCCCAGGCTCCTTGAGATGTCTTGAGTGTTCCCTTGATTGGAATGAAATTGGGTGGCTACAGGTGTGCTTGGGAGGGAACAAGACTGGTTTTTAAATTATAGTTGCGTTGAAAACAGTCCCAAGATACAGGTGTTGCCTTGCAGGTGGTGCTCAAGGGCGCAGTGATCTCAGTTCTCCATTGTGATTAACCTGTAGTTTCCGAGTACATGCCAAGAACTATGGACCTAACTCGCTTCAAGTGAGAAGAAACGAGGCTATAAGCTCTGTGATGAGATAGAATTGATGGAACAAGCCAGGCAGCTGATTCACATGATACTTGAGAAATGAATGAGGAAACATATATAAGAGGGGCACAACGTATGCCTGAAGGCCTCGCTACTCTAGATAACCCGCTATATACAAGATCATGGCTCATGGACACGTTCTATACTCAAACACTCAAAGTATTGACAAGAAAGGGGTCATTTTGACCCGACCCAAGTCCCACTCTAGTAAACCTTGGTGATGGGGGTCTTGACGTAGGGCTTCAGGCTGGTCTTGCCGTTCAGCTCCTCGTAGACGGCCTGCACGAAAGACTGGGCGACGACCTTGGCAGCGGCAGGGCTGGTGTGGGTGTGGTCCTTGGGGAAGAAGGCGTTGACAGCGTCCTTGCCGAGCTTCTTGTACGTGTTGGTGACAGCCTGGAAGTGGTCGACGTAGGTGACGCTCGACGAGGCCAAGGCATTGGTGGCGGTCTGCTGGTAACCCACGAAGCGGGGGGCAGCCGGGCTGAAGGTGCCAGTCTCCCACTGGTTGTTGGGGGTCTGGGAGCTGAGGATGACAGTAGCTCCCTTGGCCGTCATGAGCTTGGCCGCCTGGCTGACGTAGAAGACAAAGGTGTAGACGGTCTCGCCGGTGACGTCTGAGATGCAAGTCTCCTTGCCGGTTCCGGGGCAGTCAGAGCGCTTGTTGTCGTTCTTCTCAGGAGAGCCACCATCGTTGTGACCGAACTCGATGACGACAATGTCGCCAGACTTGACGAGGTTGGCGACCTCCTGGAAGCGACCCTCGTTCCAGTAGGAGCGGGCAGATCGGCCACCGATGGCCTTGTTGACAATAGGCACAGTCAGGTATTGACCAATGTAGTTGCCCCAGCCGTCTGTAGATCCATCGTTGGCACCGTTCCTGGCCATGGTGCTGTCACCACAGAAGTAGACAGTTGGCGCAGCGGCAGCACTGATGGCGCCGAGGGCCAAGGCCGTAAGAGAGGAAATGGTAAACTTCATTTTGACAAGATGACCAGCAGAATCGACGAGTATGAGCTTGAACTGGACCTGAAGGCGTGTTCCCCAGGTCATATATATAGCTAACTAAACCGTCTTTATATCAAAATAGCTATAGCCAAAACCCAATAAACATGCGGTCAATGGCGCGTTTACGAAACAAGACGGTGGCATGTCTAGCTCCGTTTCTACTAAATTGGGACTTTCACCTGGAAATGCCAAGGCCACGATGAAACGCTTGAGATATTTCCCGCCAGTCAGGGGTTGACGCCTCTACGACCCCAGCAGCCTGTCCCTGTCGGTTTAGTGCGGAATGAAACTCAACTCGGGCAGACGGACAAAACGATTGATGGAAATCTGTAAACGGTCCCGCTGTCATTTTAGGAACCTCGGTCTTCCTGAAACTCTGACTTGCCGACTCTGTCTGTAGACTTTTCTTGCCATGGGTTCAATGGTGCGCTTAGTAAACTGTTCAAAGTTTACTTGGCAGGTGACCAACTACAAAGGTTGAACTTGGGATTGCGCGTTTCTTACGTGGTTTGCGTGCGTGGAATGGTCTCGGGACCCTTGCCAACTCGGGCATTGGGTTCATCTAGTCAGAAGCTAAGTCGTCTTAAATCATTGATTTTGAGTAAAAGACGGTGAGGTATACGAACTTGGGCCTGGAAATCTTCCGTGGGGAACATGAGCAAAAAGGCATTGCCGGGAGAGAATCCTCAGACTTAACCGGGGACAGTCCACCAGAGACTCTCGGATATGCCGGAACTACATGACCTTCGCGGGGTAGACAACTTTTTGTCTAAACACACGTCGACGTTGTTGATGTGGCGACTCTATGTATTCATTCGCTAGCCGTCATGGCAGTTTTCTTTTCGCTTGGTAAGACTTATTAGGGTAGCTGCTTTCTTTTAAGGCTTAGAGTATATTCTTACTTAAGCTATAGGTATATAAGCTAGCTTTAGATAATTATAACACTTGACTTAGTGGCTGAGATAGAATAATTTATCCTTTTATACTAGGCACTTATTCATCCTAAGCATCCCCGGTAGCTGCTAGCATCTCGGCCATATCATAGCCTTGCAAGCCGCCCCACTGGAAGATATCGAAGGGATGCTTTTAAGAGGATTTGGCGCACCTATACCATAGGTAATACTAATCCGCTTCGTACCAGAAGATGCTACTAAGTATTAAGGGCTTTTAACGTGACAGTCTGATGCTGGGTTGACTAAGAAAGAAGAGGCTGTTGTATCAATTGACCATTCAAATACGAGGGAAGTTGCCAAGGGTAGTGAAGAAAACGTGACAAAAGACCAGACTGGGCAGGAGTATGATACCGGGTATGGTAAATTAAAGCCCAGTGGTGACTTGATGTTGTCCCAAAAACCGTTGTGAGGAAAAAGCAAGTGTTGTGGGGAGGCGGGTGTTGGCATTGGGATATGATGCTATGACGTGTTAAAAACGCGTTGATTGTATAGCTGAAGCCCGGCCCCCGGGACCGATGTTATAGTGGATACTTCTTTGACGAAGATATTGGATATTGTGTGTAATTAATGGCTAGGAAATATTTCGAACAATCAAGTTCTATAGCCTGGCTGTTTGACCAAGGTGGAGTGCCGCTAAGTACCCCTCTCTCGAAGCTATCTCATTTTCAGCAGTAAACTCAGCGTGAACTTGACGCTTGGAGGAGTGTGAGAGAGAGCAGTCAACTCGGACCCACTCCCATAACAGTGACCAACACTGCGAACAAACTGATCGGCTTTGCCAACAAAGAAACAACAAAACGAAACAAACCTGCACTCACTGGTGCCTCTAGAGAAACATCACCTCTCCCCTACCTCTGGTACCTTTCCCTCGCCTTCTGACCTTCATCTAGAGCTCCCAGCTGCCAGCCTTTTTAGAATTTCCTGGCACCCAAGAAACGCGACCTCAACGACGCTCTTGGAAGAGCATCACTTTGCCCTACCTTGGGTATTTTCTCTTGCCTCGGGCGCCTTTAGTTAGCCATGTGGCCTTTATCTAGGGCTCCGACCTCCTGGTCTCTCTCGTCTTCACCTCACCTTAACCCGGTACAAGTTCATCATCCAAGCGTCTGCTGATGTCTGATCGTACCGAGCGATCTCGCCGCCCACCGACAAGCGTTCCAGGGCCTCCGCCTCTACATGTCGTGCTCCACGAACACGAATTCGGCATTACCTTCACCCTGGAACACTGTGAGACTCAGCGCGGCAGGGGCTGGATCTGGGTCCCATCTTGCGGCTTTCAGGAGTTCGAACGACTCATCACCGAGCGCTGCGAACGTATCTCTACGTCCGGACAAACAAATACAATTACCTCAGTATACGAGGCGCGGTTGAGCCCACGGCTGAAGCTCAACGGGACCCTTGTGTGGTCGATCACATCCTCCCTCCTGAACATCGAGAGTTAGAGCAATATGCAGACGCTCTGCGAGGACTCAACTTGCTGAGATGCTTCCTCCGGCAACGGCCCCCGCCCAAGGTAGCGACCAGGGCACTGGGACTTCTAATAACTCAGTTATAATAGATGGCCCCCCTGCTAGCCAGGCCCCGATCACCAGCTCGACCGCTACTGCCTCTATCTTGACGGTCTCTGCCTCGACAGGTCCTAGCTCTACGGTCCCTGCCTCAGACCCCGCTCCCAGACTCGGGCCACCAAGTATATTTCACCGTTCGGAGAGTCAGGCTCGGTCAATGGCGTCTCCTAGCTACGAGGAGAGGTATGCACGGAGCCGGGATGAAGGACGAAAACACCTCACACCTGATCCTGGTCCTTTCGCAGTCTTCGAAGACTGGGACAACGATGAGGATAGATATGTCCACCCCCCACGAAACCCCGACTGGCTGCCAGCATCTCTACAGGCCGACAGGACCACCATCATGGCCTTATAGGCTGCTCCAGTGGAAGATATCGAAGGGGATGCTTTTGAGGCTGACATGGTAGGGCAATATGAGCTGAGGATTTGGCGCACCTATACTATAGACAATACTGATCCGCCTCACATCAGAAGATGCCACTAACAGTTGAGGGCTTTCAACGTGGCAGTCCGATGTTCGAGGATAATCGAACATGGAGGCCTCGAGGCTCTAGTAAGTGCAACAAAACAACGTCTCTTGGAAAACGACTTCTCTGGAAAAACCACAGTCTCCTCAAAAACAAGGCCCCCCCTTCTGCTGTCGTAGGATCCTGTGGAAGTTCCCATACGACCCGATTCCCCGAAACGTCGCACTGCAAGCAGTACTGGTCTACAAGCATCTCAAGGACCCAAGTGCCGAGCAGCCCTATGCAATATCCCGCACTGGGAAGCATCACCATGTGCCTGATGCGTCTTTGTTAATTTTCATCTTGATTGACCCCATTTCCTCCGGTTCCACCAAGTCCACACACTTAGCCGATACCTACACTCATTCCGATTCATCCATGCCTATTACACCATAGATGTATCGGGTAATCGCTCTCTATTTGTTTCCAATTGTCATCTCAACGGGAAACGGGTATTAGACCTCACTGGATTTGTTCGCTCGAGGAGCCCAGATATTGCCACAGAGCGTTGGGTCGAGATTCTACCTCACTCAATGCCAGAGATATCCCGCATCTGGCCTATGGGGATAGGAAATGATGAGAACCTCTATTCCTCAATGATATCCGGCTTCTTGGATTACCAAGATACCACATGGGCACAAGCTGTCTCCAGATGATTCCGGTACTCGACCCAATGGCCAGCATCGTCCTCAGATCATTTTATGCTGGGAGCCTATACGCCTCAAGCATCCCTTACCCGAGGTTCTGGGACCCAGAGAAAGCAGCAAGCCTCATTGCCGTTACAGGTGATGGTATGACGGTTGGACCATTCTTCAAAGATATGCCGCTGGACACAACCATTAACACTTCGTTTGATCTCGGCCTCGAGGTTCCTCTGGCGGAACTTCTTCGCGCTCCTGCGTTTGATCCAGTTGCCTACCAGCCCTTCCTACGCAGCATCACGGAGAGAAACCGGATGAGGCTGAACCTCACCCGAACCTTACGCAAACAGGTCGAAAATGGGACGGGAGCATAAGGTGTTTTTATAAATCCTCCCCTAAGTATGGCAAAGAAAATATAATAAGAATTATAAAATAATAAATAAAAATAACCTTAAGAAATATAAAATAATAACTAAAAGAGATTATAAGAATTATAAATTATTAATATATTTTATCTATATACTTACCTATTATTATTATTAAATTAATTATTTTTTCTTAGTTTAGTATTTTTTATATCTTTACTTATACCCTTATAAGTCTATACTTTTCACCGAAGATTAACTTGCTCTATTGGGAAGGCATGAATAATGAGAAAGTTAACGAGGTGGAAAGGGGTACTGTGTTCATAGCACTAAAACAAGCCTAGCCGGTGGCATGACCTATCTGACAAGCCGCCCCTATAGCTGCACACCTTCACATCCCGCCAATCGTATCTGTGCCCATTGTCCCACGCCTAGAAGCCATTCAGTGTGCGGAGTTGAGAATATCGATGGATGCGATGCAAGCTTGTGACTAGGGATGGGCTACTTGAGAGAGTTGATGCCAGCTGGGAGCTATCCAACAACCGAGGAGGTAGGATTCGAGAATAGGGAACCGCCCTTGAGCTGATTTGACGTTTGATTGGATATTATTGATTTTTAATGGC
Source organism: Fusarium piperis (assembly GCA_027886205.1). Classification (NCBI taxonomy): domain Eukaryota; kingdom Fungi; phylum Ascomycota; class Sordariomycetes; order Hypocreales; family Nectriaceae; genus Fusarium; species Fusarium piperis. The sequence continues at coordinate 9,448 of RZGM01000228.1, read as the reverse complement.
TGTTTCCGAGACTCAACCTCATGAGAAGATGTCGGCATTTTCATCTATTGTGAGGGGTCATACTGCTATCTTAACCCTGTAGTAATACCGAACGGCAGTAAAAGCTCATTATCACGACTTCTCACGGCACTGTAACCATCCATTAGCGGTTTGAATGTCAGACTGAGCTGACGTGGGTGCGGGTTGCGGACTTGGAGTTTGCGGATTTGGAGCGGGCTTGCGGACTTTATAGTAATCTCGAACGGAGTTTATGTAATCCACAAACGTTTAACGGGATTCACAGGCTTGGTTTATATTGACGGCTAGGTATAAAAGGGGGGAGACTGTCGCACATGAATGTCGAGTACAACAATCACCTGCACTCGCCTTTCTTCGATTTCAACAAGTCTGCAGCTATGGCCCCTACCATTCTCATCGCTGGCGCCACTGGCAATACTGGCCGAAACACGGTCGAGACCCTATCTCGACTCATAGATTCCAAGAGCTTTCTCTCCGGCTACAGGGTCCTCGCCCTCACCCGTTCTGCCAACGGAGATGCAGCCAAGCATCTAGCCAAGCTACCAAACGTCGAGGTCGTGGAGAAGAACTGGATCGAGGTGACGACTGATTGGCTCCGTGAAAACAAAGTCGTTAGGGCATTTATAGCATCCCATATGCTGCCAACTCAGTTTGCCGAAGAGTCGACCTTCCACGTCGCCGCCCTCAACGCAGGCGTCCAGTACGTTGTGCGAATCTCGACCACTGCTGCAAATGTGCGCCCAGACTGCAAGGCCTTCTACCCGAGGACGCACTGGGCGATCGAAGCCTTGCTTGCCTCGCCCGAGTTCAGCGCTATGCAATGGACTTCCCTACAGCCCAATGCCTTCACTCCGCTCTACCTCAGCACTGCAACACAATTCGTCAAGAACTTTCGCAAGACTGGGAAGCAGGACATCCTGAGGTTGATGGCCGACGAGGATGTGCCGACGGGCCCCATTCATCCTGATGACGTCGGGGCTATCGCCGCTCACCTGCTGGCTGAGGAGGATCCAAGCCGACACAATAAGGCAAAGTACGTCTTGAATGGGCCGGAAGACGTCACCGGAAAGCAGATTGTCGACATGGTTGAGCAGGCCATTGGTGCCAAGGTCGAAAACGTCGCTTATAAGGACGTGACTTTTATCGAGCATATGATGGTAGGAACTCCGGAATTCAATACTATTATGAAGTCGATTGAGCACGCCGGAGAGGCTGGCTGGGAAGGAAAGACTTCAACCTCAACGACGAGCAAGGAGATTCTCGACCTGGGTCTGCTGAAGATCACCCCTACTGAGGTGTTCAAGACCATGATAGAGTAAGAGATATGGCGGCGTCTTTGAAAGATACAACTTCAAACCTGTTTTAGGGATAAATGAACTGCCCCGGTCCCAAGTCGGCTTGAACTCTCGTCCTATATAAATGTGAATTTTGGATACTTAAGTTACCAAACATAATCTCATGTTTATTTCCTATGCTGTTAATACCTCTAGTTTATCCTCTAGATACATACTAGCCTTTGGACCTGACCTTACCCTCTGCAATATTAGCCAGCTGGGTGTCACGTGTATATGTGTATGAGGCAGCTCCCGGTACGCAGGATTAGTTATCTTCTTGGCTGTGCCCCTACAGCCCCAGCATGGTCCCTAGTCTTGGGCTGGCTCTGAAGTATTGCCTCAAGAAGAATGAGCGGTTTATAGTGTGCGTGAATTCGGCCTTGAACAGTGGTGAGTGCGTCTATTCTATTTATCTCATCGTCGACTATAATATTATAACTTTTCTAGTATTATGGTGATCCGCTTTAGCAAGGCCGGTTCCAAATTCGATTGTTACGAGAAGTTTGGGGGCTATTAGAAGATATTACGGCAGTATGAAACGATTCTTCTTCCAAATTCGAAGCATAGAGATCATCCCACCTCGGGTGGAGATACACCACTACTGCTTAACGAGTAACTTCATTTACTGGTGCGCAAATGTGCACACAAAACATGCGTCAGGTGCTTCTTTATGAGTTGGGGGCCGTGGTGACAAAGCCACAACGCCGAAGAAGATTGGGATTGCTGGATGGGTAGATGTGCAAGGATAAGCTTAGGGTGTTGAGTCTCAAGGCAACCTTTCGAGGGCAGGGACAAATAAGAGCGTTTTGTCACCATCCATGCAAGTCACAATAAGCACGAGATGGGGTGATGACATGTCACTGAGGCTGGGTGGCCTATTTTTCGCCTCAGAGTTCTTTCTGGCCGACAGAAATGCTCGTGACTGGGATTTAGGTTCGTATTATCAACTATAGAAGAGCATTTGGCATCATCGGACATAAGATCAAGGCACAATCTCTGCGAGCCTGGTTGCGAATTCTGCAGGCTAAGCGCTGAGGTGTCAAATGCTACCCACTGTTGGGCTTACCATACACACTTCAAAAGTGCAGTGAGAGCCAGCTGAAAGCTACCCTGGGTGAGAAGCATGAGGTCCTGGTCATCATGGTTGATGCTGATTGGTGCACTCGAGGGCAGAACCAACAAGGGGACGCCAGCCGCAACGTGACTCGTCAGCAGCCTGGTCAACGAGATTATAAGGATTTCCCCCCGGACTTGTGTCCTTGAACTCTTTTCTCTATACGAAAAATCGCCCCCCGAGTGTCTACACAGGCCATGGGCTTGCTTTCGCCTTTGTTGACAGGCTCTCGCGCCTTGTCTTTTCTCAACGAGGAGCCCCCAACCTCAGACAGCCAAGACCCAGCCCCGTCGAAACTCAAGGTGAAACTCCGCTCATGGATGTGGCTTGCAGCTACTCAGTGTCAAGATGGCGCCATCCAGAGCATTCTCCAACGTCTCGACGATACGTCTGACGAGCCTGGCGCTGTGATCCTCGACAGAGAAGTGATACCAACTACAGGGAAATCTTTCTCGGATGATCCTGAGGCAGGCCCCAAGTCCAATCGCTTGGTGGATCTCGGAAAGGAGATTGATGCGACACTTGGACCAGGGGGAGAAGGCATAGACGACGATGTCGAAGTCTTGCGGAAAGCGGCAGCAAACACGTATCGAAACTTGGCTCCTCAAGAAAGAGTTGGACCGCTCTCAGATATTGAAGGTCGATGCTCTGTTCTATTCATTGCAATCTGCCGAGGTCACGACATTGATGCCGAGTATCTCCTCAGGAACCACAAGATCGACCTCACATTCCAGTCCTCCAAGAACAAACGAACGGCACTCTTCCAAGCTGTGGCTCAGAGGAAGGCCAATCTCGTATCACGAATCCTCCAACATCCTTTCATGGCGCCCTCCCACTACATCAACCTCGGAGACTTGCGAAAGTTTACCGTGTTGCATCAGATCTCAGGCATGGCAGGTGAACCCGTCGAGAACGGCGTTATGCTAAAGATTCTTGATGCGATACTTCAATATGGCCCGAATGTTGACGCCCTAAACGAGAATCTGCAGACACCGTTGCATCAACTCATTGTGGAAGACATTGGTCAAGAGTCAAAGCGTTGCCTTGAACGGCTCCTCGATGCAGATGCCGAGTTCAATACCCAGGATAATGATGGTACGTTTATGATGCCTTACTACGTTGCTGGCCACTTCTAACGAGCACAGGAAACTCTCCACTGCATGATGCATGCAGGAAACGGAATCACGCGGTCATTACGATGCTTCTTGAACGAGGAGCTGAGCTGGACTGCCTCAACGACAACGAGGAGACACCCCGAGAGCTGTTCAAGCGAGGTGGTCTGAATGAAGAGGACAAGACTTTCTTTGCCGAGAACCTTTCGTTCCTTCAAAAGGCACCCTTGAGACGCAAGACGGCGGGGAATGTGCCTCAGAAGCCCGCAGAGTACTCTGAGGACATCAGGAGGATTTGCGACAACTTTCCCGTCTACTTCAGATACCAATGGGCGGGCCTCAAACCGAAGCCTGATGGAAGCACTTCGATGTCTTGGACCCCCACGGGGATCAAGGTGTCTCACGTTCTGTACCGCAAGAAAAGCGATAGTAAACGACTGTTGGAAGATGATTCTGCTCAAGAAGAGTTAGAACGAGAGAGTACCAACGACGGATCCTCGATCGAAGAACCAGCTGATGGAAGCACAAATTTTCTTGCTGACTGCGAAGCTAATTTTGCATCAGAAGTCTGGCAGCGGCTGGTGAAGGAAGATGCAGACATCAGTATTGAAAAGACTCCGGAATCACCCCAGGAAGAGTCTACCAAGACCAAAGACGAGAGCCAACAAGAGAAGGGATTGGAGGGTAAGTGGGAGGAGAGCATTCGAGTTGAATTGACAGAGGATCAGTTCAAGCAGAATGTCAGAGAGAGTTCTTGGAGATGGATCAACTTTACATCAAACAACGCAAGTTTATTTGACCTTGGACGATGATACAGTGCTAACGTGCAGTAGATGACTTGGATCAAGGTGGGCTCATCTAACAGAGATGATTCCCTCTGGCATCATGCTAATCCACACTACTAGGACTTCCTCATCACCAACGTCCGGACCTCGGATGGTACCGAGGTTGATGCTCAAGCCTGGCAGTTTTTCGAGAGCAACATTAGAGTTCGAGAGACCAATGACCTCTGTTCTCGGGTCAGAAAGCCACACGCTAGAGTAAGAGAGATGACGCTTAGCTCTGTAGGTTTACTTACCTGTCGTACAGATCGCCGAGAGGCCAAGCCCCAAAGGCAAACTGGATCGAACTGCAGGAGAGAAAAAGACGGCGGCAAAACAAGAAAAGACCACCAAGCCACCGATGGATTCTGAAAAGAGGATATTGTGGGCAAATGCGGAATGCTTCATCAAGCCAAGTAGCATGGTGTCGCTGGTAGTGAGTTCAATTCCATGCGGTCGGAGAGCTGGCCTGCTAATATAGTCACAGATACCTTTCCTCGATATCGAGACACTTCGTAATCCAGAGACGGAGACAGACAAGGGTGAGATTCTCCGCAAGAGATATGAACAGCTCGAACGGACTTACTCGCCCTTCACCGGGATGCTTGGAGCGCAACGACCCCAGACACTCGACCAGACTGCCAACCACGTTGAGCAAAGAGATAACACACTGCGTACCAAGGATCAGCAAGTTGTATACCGGTGGTTGAAAGACCGCATTGACAAGACTAAAGAGAAACCTCGAAAAGAAGTCCAAGTCGAAGAGATACCGAAGTGGGCTTTCATCAAGTGGTTGTGGTCTCGGATGCAAAGAAAAGGCAAGACAAAAGTCCGTACGACTCTGGAAAAGGCAAAGAAGCCGGCGCAGCTGGCATTCTTGCCAGCTGATAATGGACATGTTGAGAGGCGTAACAACAGAAAGGCAAACAAAGACAAGGCCAAGAAGATCCAGCAAGATTTGTCTCTGAGCTGGCTGATGGTTCGTCAGTTATGGCTTTGGAAGCTGGATGACAGTAAGCCTCCCCATTGACTCCCGCTTCAGTATCAATGCTTACTATGGTGAACAGACACAATCATTACTGCTATACCAGCTCGTAAGAATGAGACAATGGCGGATGACCTATTCGAGACGATCCGGCAAGGCAACCTGGATACCCTTCGAACGCCAAGCGACTTGATCAAGAGAATTGTCTTTGAGGCAGTGACACTGGTCAACGAGTTCAAGTGGGCTGGACTTGGCGAGCATGTGCTCGACATATTCGAAGGCCAAATTGGCTACGAGGTAATATGTATTGCCCCCGTAAACAGTATTCTACTAACCAAGGCAACACAGACAGACGAGGAAGCCAAGTTCTTCAAGAACTTTACAACAAGTGACTGGAGCCCCAGTGAAGTCAACACTATCATCCGTCAAGCGGCAGACTCTACGTGGCGAGTCAAAGACATTCGAGATGAGCTCCGTCTCCTTCGACAACTCTTTGAGACGCAACTGAAAGTGATCAAGGATGTTGCAGAGATTCTCTGGCCGTCTAGACTCCCAGGACAGCCGACTCTTGCGAAAGATGTACGCAAAGTCTTGAGGGAGAGCTTTGTGCATGACACTGGTCTTGAGACCTTGGTTCAGAGGACGCAGAGAATGGACAGGGATGCGTCTACGACACTTGAAGGAGTAAGTTGCCTTGCCTCTCACCGGCATACGAGTCTCGTTATTCTGTTCCTTAGTTGATCCTAACGACTGCTTCTAGCTGAGCAACATCATCCAGGCGATGCAAGCCCAAGCATCCCTCAAAGAGGCCGAGGCTGCCCGATTCATGAACTTTATCATCCTCCCGTTCACCATAGTCACAGTTATCTTTGTAAGCTCAGCGTACTCGGAATCTTGTCTATCAGTATGTCTAACGGTGTAGACTCCTCTCTCATTCCTGACCAGTCTATTTGCTATCAACACAAGCGGGTTCCCTCACAATGAGGAAGGAGAGTTAAGGCTGACCTCTGGGTGGCTTAGCTGGAGAATGGGTAAGTATTCTTCATATTTAGAGTATTCTCTACTAACAATAGTCTAGTTGTTGGGGAGATTAGCACACTCGTTCCTCTATTCTTGTTGGTATTGGTTATTTACTACTACCAGACAGAGAAGAAGAAGCCCAAGTAACGGATGAAAGATGTACACTATGGCATATTTGGAGTAATGGACGGCCTTGTTAATCTTGTATCACTTACTTCAGAGGTACACTAGTTGTCATTGGCACTAATAAAAACTTGCTTCAACACTATCTGCATATTTTCCCTTCGTTATCAGCCACCATTCTCCCAGTCTTGAACGAGGGACAATAAGGAAAGTCACGCTCATAATTCAATCCATCCTCCTAAGCAGCGTCGATACTCAAAGCCCAGTACATCACTTCCTTGCAACGATCTAAAGACCATGTGCCTCAGCATGATGTGCATGATGTGCCCTACCTGGGTTGCCCAATCGTAGGGTCTTCCAAGAACTTTGGGGTTGCTAGTAGTCTTGGAGTCCGGGTAGACTCGTTTAACGAATCCGCTAGAACTTGGGTTGGCGCTCCTATTAAGATAAGTATGTCCTCTTCTCGCTTCTCAATGGGCTCGCCACCTCTAGCCTCGAGAGCAATCAGCTACTGGTACCAGGCCATGGAGGTGATGCAGTTCCTCGAGGGAACATGCTACTAAACCCCCTTGAACGGGGTTTCCCATGCCCTCCACCCCACCACGGTCGACGTCAAGGAATTAGTCGTCAATCACCTTAACCAAACTCTCACATAGACACCCCGACCTTAGAAGACGACCCTAGCCCCTCAAGTCGCAGACTTCGAGTATAACATTCGGCTCATGAAGAGCATTTTCGAGGGCACAAAGACTTTGGTCAATCTTAGAGAAGCCCGCCGCCTACTTCAGACTTTTGGCGGCCAAACAGCCGTGATAAATCCTCTTTCGGCACAAGAGAAATAAGGTGCCATTTCTGCGTCTACATGTCGAAGCAGTGGACTCATTTCAAATGCGAGAGGGACCCTTAATACCAAGGTCGATACGTCTGCAAGGCCTGCGCCATGCTCAATAGGCTTGCACCTGGACTGCTATGTCACACGCCCTGAGACTTGGGGGACGGGCAACCCGTACATGCTGAGACCTGCTGCCCTGGGTCGTTGTCCTACCGGTTCGCATCGTTTTCTCGCATTTTTCTCGACTCTTGGACGCCATCTCATGACTGAAGTTACGCTTGTGGATGAGACTAAGGAGGGGCGAGAAGGTCTGAGATTCATCAGCAATGTGCAAGATGGTCTGCCCGATGGAGCTGCAGTCCGGGACGGACATGGTCAAAGATATCCGAGAAGATTAGATATAAAATATAAGAATAGTATATAAAACTTTAAATCTCTTTTATTTATTATTAATAAATCTCATTATATTTCTTTAATATACTTATAGGAGGCTTTAGTAATACTTATTTAAATAGTCTAATTACCATAGAAGTCGGAGATGAAACTCAAGCGTACTAAAATCTATTTCCGTTTCCAGAGCTGAGCTCCTGCTGCTCCAAGCTAAGCTCTGGCTGAGCTCTGGCTAAGGCTCCTGGAGCTCGGGTGAGCTGAGGCTGAGCTGCTTGGCTGGGCCCACTTTTGGGATCGCAAACCCCTGTAAGCGACCCTATTCTGGGACGTATCCTTGTTTCGGGCCACGGCTAGGATTTCCTTCCCTAGAGTTTCCCATTTCCAGGTCCGGTACAGTCTATACGCAATGCGAATATTGACTTGCACTGTTTCATTCCTCACCCATGATCCTGAGTAGTTGCTGCTTTAGTTGAGCCGATGGTGGGGCTCAGGGTGAACCAACAAGAACCGTGGGTCCGACGGTTCTGGTTTCAGCCCCTGGTAATTGACAAAAATGGAATAAACCTACAATAAGAAGCCTCATAGATACTCGCGCAATTACTACGTATGGCTCGCTCAGCACTTACTTTGATGAGATTATAGATAAACATATAGCATATTATTATTAGTTGCCGGTCTATTCCCCTAGTTGAGGCTATCCTAGAGTTTACGTTGGCTTCGCAGTAGCATCCATTCCTTGCTTGCCAAGTAAGAAACCCTTTGGCTCTAGACCTACGTGGCTGCTGATCCAGAACGTTGAGTCGATAGATAGTAAGTCTGGTGAAACGTATAGTTAGCTTCTCTGCTACTCTCGGAGAACGCAGAGGAACCTGCATTCTCAACGATGGGTTACCTCATTCTACCTTGTTGGTGACGGAGCGTCACAGGGTTAGTCTGATGACCGCAAAGCCAAGCCAAGAATACCCACATCGAAGCACCCTTACATAGCCGAGATCAACCGGAAGGAAGGATGCCGACTCGGCCATTGCTCAAGACGGGAGGTAGTAAAGGAGGGCAGTGGCCATAGGTGATCGTGGAGAAAAGACATTGGACGGAAGTCTCGGTGGCATACGTCTCTGAGCGTGAACTGGCAGGCGCATGCTTACGCCTCGGGATAATAGCTAGATATTTTTAGATGAAGGATGAGCCTATAATACTTAAATACAACCTTGATTGATAAGGATAGTATAATATACCCCTGGTGTTATATAGAGCGCTAAAGGTTGCCTTAAAGCATTAAAAATAGTAATTAAAAGAGCTTTATTTTTTCTTAAATTAAGAGGATCACCTAATATAATATTTAATAATCACGCATAGTCTATATAATAGGTATACGCTAGCTAATTAAAGTATATTATTATATAATATATTCCTTATTTAAAAGCTTTTTTTTAAAGTATTTATATATATTATAAATAGCTTTAAATAAAAGAAATAACTTAAGATAAATAATTAATAAAAAAAATAAATTAGCTTATTATAAGATACCCTATAGTTACCTTATACCTAGAGGGTCTCTTATAGATAAAATTCTAGAAAAATAAGCTTATAAGATATAAGCCTAGGATTTTAATACCCTATAGTATAGCTTATGCGCTATCTATATATATACTTACCTAAGCTATATAGGCTTAGATAAGCGAGAAATCAAGGAGTTACA
>RZGM01000227.1:0-19620 GCA_027886205.1 Fusarium piperis | reverse complement strand
AAATAACTTATATATTATAAGATAAGGTTATAAGTAAAGGTTTAATAAAAAGTTTATTAAAATAACCTTAAGTAAAGTCTTATATATAACTTAATAGTAATATAATATATAAATATAATAAATATATAATAAAATTATTAAAAGTTTTAATAATAATAACTTAATTAATAATACCTAGGTATATTTATAAATATTATATAAAATAATAATCTCTATATAAATTATTTAATATATATACTTAATTACTAACTCTAGCGCTAAAGCTTAGTAATATATAATTATATTAATATACCTTATTAATATACTAATACTATTAAGGCAAAACCTTATAAAAGCTATAGCTTACTTAAAGTAAATTAGCCTTATATAGCTATTAAATCTAAAAAAGCTCCTAGTAATCTTATAACCCTTATTAGACCTTTAAAGAATTAACTTAGTTATCTTTACTTACTATATAATTAAGTAATAAGTCCTTCTCACTAGCTAATAATATATCTTTATTAAGACTTAAGAGTAATATCTTAAAGGCTTTATATAATAAATTAAATATAATAACCTTTTATAATATAAAGATATAGTATTTCTCTTTATATTATAATAATAAGATATATAATTATAAGAGCTTTTTTACTTTATAAAGTAAATATAAATAATAAGCTAATAAGTAAATAAGTTAACTTATAAGCTTACTTATAAATAATTTATATATTATAAGATAAGGTTATAAATAAAGGTTTAATAAAAAGTTTATTAAAGTAACCCTAAGCAAAGTCTTATATATAACTTAATAATAATATAATATATAAATATAATAAGTATATAATAAAATTACTAAAACTCTAAGATCTTTATTATTTTATTTTTCTTAAGATTTTTTTTATAAGTTTTATAAAGATATTTAATTATAATAATAATCTTTTAATAAAATTATAATTTTTAATTAATTATTATATAACTTATTAATTTAATATTAATAAGTATTTTATCTAAGTTAATTAAATATTTAAGAATAAATTATTATATCTTAGATATATTTTTCTCTTTATTATATTTAATAATAAAACCTTTAATATTAATATTATTAAAAAAGGCTTTATAAATATCTAATATAAAATCTCTAAGTATTTTAAGAATATTATATATAAATTATATAATTAAGTTTATAATACCTTAAAAAAAAATATATATTTTTAATAATTTAATTAATATTATAAAAGTAATTAAATTTTTATTAATTTCTATAAGTTTTATTTAATTATATCTTAAGAAAAAATCTAAGAGATTTAATAATTTATATATTATAAAGTTTATTAAAAATTTATTATAATTAAATAAAATAAAATTATTATAAATTATATATTTATTTATAAATATAATAAAATTAATTAATTAAAACTTATTTAATTTTTTTTAAATAAAAAACTAAGGGTTTTTATATAAGGCATAGCTTTCTTTAAGTATTTCTTTTTTTATTTAAGTTTTTAATAAATTAATAGCTATTTTCTTATATTTTTTTAAAATAAAAATTCCTTTAGCTTATTATAATAGACTAGGCCTAGAGCTACTATTATTAGGGGTTAGTAATAATATTTATTAACTTAAGAAGGGAAAAAAAAAAAGTCCTTCTTTTTTATAGTTTAGCTTAGGGCTAGACTTAGTTTAGACTTTAGCCTAGCCCTTATTATATAATTATATTATATAACTTAGCTAAGGCTTAGGCATAGCCTAAGCCTATAATATACCCCTTTCCTTTATAAAATAATTCTTTCTCTTAAATTAGCCCCCCTTTCCCTAAGTATTAATTAGCTAAGGTTATTTATATATTTAGCCTATATACCTTTAGTCTATATATTATCCCTTATAACTTATTATAAGCTAGACCTAGGTTTATATATTATTGCCCTATAGATAAATATATTCTTTTACTAAGTATATCTTATTAAGTTATTTTTCTTTTTTTCTTTAATATTCTTAGGGTTATTTATTAAGCTTTTTTCTTTATTAACCTTAAATATATTTATCTTTTTTTTATAACTTAATTTTATTTTTCTTAAATATAGCTATTATTTCTTTATTTCTTTTTTTTATTACTTTTCTTTTATAAATATAAAATACTTAAATTATCCCTTTTTTCTTTCTTCTTATTATATTTATTAAATCTTTATATAATTAGATTATTATTATATTACTATAAATATAATCTTTTATTAATTTATTTCTTATAATATTTACTTTTATTATATTATTAATAAAATAAATATTATTATTAATTCTCCCTAAGATCCCCTTAATCCTTCTTTTAATAAGGGCTATAATAGGGATAATAATTACTTATTATATTATACCTTAAGTAAGTTTTTTATTAAAAGGGACTTTAATAATAAAGACTTAATACTTTTAAAAAAGCTTAATTTATCTTATTAATAATATATTAATTAGCTCTTATTCTTAGGTAAATTACTTAATTATACTTTTAGCTAAGGTAAAGCTTATTAGGCCTATTATAATATTAAAAGTACTTATAATTAAGATTATAACCTCTTAGCTATTAATCTAGGTTTATATTACCTTCTTAATAATATTATTATAGCTATAAAAGGTAATAAATATATTAAGATTTTTATTATTATATTTTTTCTTAAGTAAAAAAATAAAAAAAAAAAGCTATTTTTATTTTTTTTTTTACTTAACTTATTTATTACTAATAATCTACCTTTATTATTACCTCTATTTATTAAACTCTTACTAAGTCTCTTTATATATTTAGCTTTACCCTTAATTTATCCCTAATTAAGAGTTAAGGCTTCTCCTTTAATCTTATTAGCTCTTCTCTTATTATTACCTCTTAGGCATTAACCCCTAGATATCACGGGGCTATTACTAAGTTTATTATTTTCTTATAATTTAATTAGCTTATTTATATAATAGCTAATACCTTTAATTAGATATATATTAAGAATTATATAACTTATTCTATTATTAATAATCTCTTTACTTATTATAAGTAAGCTTACTAAAAATAAAATAATATTAATATTACCTTAATTAATATCTTAGGTAAAATAACTTAAACCCTTAATTATTTAGCTTAGGGTTAAGATAAGTGCTTTATATCCCCTAAGTCTCTTATTAAGTATATTATCTTATATTATAATTACTAAGATAAGTATAATAATTAAGGTTATTATAAGTTTAATTATAAATTTAATAATCTTTTTAATAATAATAAAAGTACTTAAGCTTATTATCTCTTTAGTCTTAGGTTAAACTTATATTAATATCTTATATATTTATTTATGCCCTTAGTTAATTAATTAATATTAATTTATTATAGCTCCTTATATAATATAGGTTATTATTTATATATATATCGCTTTATTTCTTTTTATAATTCTTTAGTGCTTTTATTTAAATAAAGTTTTTTAATAGCTTCTAAGTAAGCTAAATATATTTTTTTTATTTTATAAAGATATTTTAATATTTTCTTTATTTTAATATATTTTTTATTATTATAATCTCTTTTACTTAGTATTTTATATTCTTTTTTTTATTAGAGTTTATTATTATAAGTTCTAGGCTTAATTTAGATTTAATAAGTTCTTAGCTAAAAAATAAATTAATTATTACCTTTTTTACTAAATTAATATAAAATATTAAGTAAATATTATAAGGAATATTTAGTTTTATTATTAATAATATTAATATACCTATAACCTTATATCTAGCTATAACTTAGTTTAATTTCTAACTTAAGTAATTAGTCTTTATATTATATAAACTTAATTAAATTTTATTTCTAATTTAAAATTACTCCGCGGGTTATTATAAGCTTACTAAGGACTTATATTTCTATTATTATATAAAGGTTATAATAGCCTATATAAGCTCTATGCCTATATATAGATACTTAAGGAAAATAATTACTTTTTCTTTTAATAATATCTTATTTTCTTTTATAATTAATATATTTTATATTATCTCTAGGTTAAACTTATATAATAATTTATTTAGGCTTATCCCTATAATTAATAAGTCCTTATTATTTAAGGCTAGCTAATATATTAATAAATATAAGGGCTAATTAAGCTATAAGAAAAAAACTATAACCCTTAAGATAACTTATATTTCTTAATTAGCTCTCTTTATATCGCTATTTATCTAAGGGTAATAAGCTATTAATAAGAGCTAGGCTATCCCTATAATCCTATAGAGTATTATCTAAAACTTACTTAGCTAATCTAAGCCTTTATTTATAATAATATTAAATAAAAACTTATAAAATCGCTATTAATAGTCTTAGAACCTCTTTATATATACTATAGCGGCTATAGATATTATTACCTCTAGCTATATATATTTAGATAGCCTATTTATAATAATTATTAAGTACCTTAGGTTTTTTTTTTCTTTTATAAGTAGGTTTATTATAAAATCTATAGAGACTTAGGTTTAATAATAATCTAAGATTAAGAGTAATTATAATAAGCCTTATTTTTATTATTAGCTTTTATATACCTTATAATAATAATAATTTCTTATAAATTATATTACTAACTAAGATATATTATCTTAGTAATAGCTTTTTTAAAAGAGTTAGAAAATAATATTTTTTCTTAGGTATATTAAGATAAGTAAGTTATATATTTATTAAATTAAGGCTATTATAAGAGATTCTTATAATAAGACCTAGAGCCTCCTTTTATAAAGTAATACCTCTTATATATTTAATAAATAATTTTATATTTACTCTTATATTAATATTTCTTTAGAGAACTTATAGGTATTACTTTTTATAGCTTTAAGCCTATAAAGGTAATTCTTATCTTTAGCTATAGCCTTATTTTAAAGTATTTAAAGGTATTTTTTAATAAATATTATCTTACTTAATAATAGAGCCTAATATAAGGCTATATTAGGTCTAAGACTTATTATTTTAATTGCTAATTATTATTAATACTTAGGTTAACTTAGCCCTTATAATAATATCCTTAAGATAATAATTAGCCTTAATACTTATCCCCTATATAGGCTAATCTCTATTTTATTTTATTTATATTATAATAAGGTATTAGGTCTCTAAGTAAAGTAACTTAGCTTATATTATAGGCTATAGTTAAACTTTAAGAGCTTATTTATTTATTATACTTATTATTTTAAGATCTCTTATACCTTTATAAAATACTCTAAGTTCTTATAATTAATAAATATAATAAATAAGTTATTTACCTCCCTAAGCTTAGCTAATTAAATATATAAATAGCTTATTATTATAAGTAGCTCTTTATTATAAATTATATAATTCTTTTATATAAGTATTAAGAGTATTAAGTAATAAATAATTAAGTATAATATATTTACTTTATCTTTTTATAAAAAGTATCCCCTTAGTATTATCTTAAAGTAATTTACCTTAATTATTATTTAATATCTTAGCTTTTATTATATTAATACTAAGTATAAGATAAATTATACCTTAAGCTTATTAAATATCTTTTATTTCTCTTTATCTTAATAAAATATAACTTTTTTCTTTATAAAGTAATTTAAGGGTTTTATTATAATTATAAAGTTATTTATAAATTTATAATAAAAGTTAATAAATCTAAGAAAGCTTTATATATTATAAACCTAAGTTAAGGGCTCTTATTCTTAGATAACTTATATTTTCTCTAAGTTAAATTAAACTTTAATTTTAGCCTAAATAATATAGCCTAAGTATTTAATCTCTATAATTATAAAGGTATATTTCACTAAGTTTAAGTTAAGGCTTACTTTTTAAAGCTTCTTTAGTATAACTTAAACCTTTTATATATAATCTTTCCTTAAGTTACCTAAGTAAATTAATATATTATTAAAATAAATAATAATAAAGTTCCTAAGATTATTCTTTAATATATTATTAATATATCTTTAAAAGGTTATAAAGGCCCTTATAAGGCTAAATAATATAATAAGTTATTTAAATAACTTAAATTTTATTTTAAATATAATAAAGTATTTATTATCTTTTATAATATATATCTTATAAAAAGCTATATAGATATTAAGTTTAATAAATTATTTTACCTTAGATAAAGAATATAATATTTCTTTAATAAAAAGTAATAAGTAATAGTCTTAGCTTATTATCTTATTAAGTATTTTATAATTTATATAAAAGCGCTATCTTTCCCTTAGCTTTTTTATTAAAAAGACTAAAGTAATTGCTATATTTAAGCTAGCTTAGATCTAACCTTTATCTATAAGCTCTATAACTTATCTCTTAACTTTTAAGAGATAATCTCGCGGTATATTATAAAGGGGGCCTTATAATAGGTTTAGCTTAGTTTTATCTAGTCCTTTCTTAAGCTTAATCTAATAATTAAATAATCTTTTATATAAAGGAAATATAAAGGCCTTCTTTTTATTAAATAAATCCCTAAAATCCCTAAGTTCTTTTAAGATTATTAAAAAAAAAATCTTAGTCTTTTTTTCTTTAAGTATTATTATTTATATTATTAATATAATCTCTTTTAAGCTTATTATTATAAAAGAGCCTTTATTAATTTTAAAGTACTTTTTTTATTAAGCTAATACTATAAAGACTAAGCTTATTATAGGGGTAGTCTTAATATATATTAGGTATTAAATAATCCCCTTTATCTTAAGGCCCTTTATTACCTTAATTATAATTTCTTTATATTAATTATAAATATTAATATCGCAATATATTACTAAGGGGAGGCCTAAGATTATATCTCTTATAAGCCCTTATATTATATAAAAGGCAGCTATAAATATCTAACTATTAATATTAATCTTATATTAAGCTAAATATATAATAAGGGAAAAGGCCTTTTTTTTTTATATTTCTCTCTTTTTAACTTTTATTATAATCCTTATTTATTATTTTTTTAATAATAATATTAACTCTAATCTTAGCCTTTATATTATATAATTATTAATTATTTTATAATAATTATATCTTATATTAATTTATATATTAATAAACTTTATTTTATTAAAGAGAATTAATATTAATAATAATAAGTTATTTATTTTATTCTTTATTTTATAAAATTCTTTCTAAGGTTTATTAATATATTTTCTTAATAATTAAGGGTAAGATTTCTCTTACCCCTTTATAAGACTTTATTTAAGGGTATTTAGTTTTCTTAATTATTTAGTTTTTTTTTTTAATAATAACTTATTCCCTTTTATATTAATTCTCTATATAATTATCTTAATATTAAGTTTAATTACTAAGGCTAAATAATATTCCCTTATTAAATATACTTATAAGCTATAATATAAATAAGCGCTAAAGGCCTTATAAAAACTAAGTATTTCCTTAAAGACTTATATTATATATTACTTTAAGGGGTTTATACCTAAGATATAATTAAATTATTTCTTTTTTTTTTATTTTATTATATAAGTTATATTTATCTTAGTTATTAATATATCTCCCTTATAATTTATTATAAAAATATATTATATAATAATATAAGTCTTAGATTATTTATATTTTTCTTTTATAAAATAAGATTTAATATTTATTATAATATTCTTATATATAATTATAACTTAATTATAATTATCCTTAAGAATTCTTTTATTAATATAATAATTATATATCTTTTTATTAAAAAATCTCTTAAACTTAATAAGCTTAATATTATTATCTTAATTATTTTCTTTTATTATTATTATAATTTACTTAAAGTATATAAAAAAAATAAAAAAAGTTTTATTAAGCCTTTATTTTATTTATTTTAATTTAATTTAAGCTAATTTTATTTTATAGAGGTTATTATATAATATTATTAAGTAATTAAAAAATATTAATAATTAATACCTTAAAGCTATATTTTCCTTAAAAAATACTATAACCTTAATCTAAATCTCTTTTATAAGGTTTTTCTATAAAAATATCTATTAATTCTTTTAGCCCTTAATATTTTCTTTTTTTAATTTTAAAATATATTTTATTAATAATTATTATACTTTAAATTATTTATTATCCCTATTAAAAGCTAATTTTATATTAATTTTCTTTTAATACTTAATTAAGAATAATAAGACTATTAGCGGCGAGTTTAAGAGAGATATTATAAAAGAGGGGACCTAAGCTAAGGGGGGGCTTTCCTAAGGCCTACTTCCCTCGATTTAGGCCTATAAGAGTTCTATTAATTAAGGTATTATTACCTTTAGCTCTTTATATATTATTTCTCTAATTACTTATATCTCTAGGCTAAGGCTTAGGGGGTTTATTTTCCCTTTATCCCTTATATATATATTAGATATATCTTTATTATTATATTTATATATTAATATATATATTTAATAACTAAAAAGTAATCTATATCTTAGGCTAAAGGAAATTAATAAATTATAATAAACTAGGCCTAGAGTTATTATTATTAGGGGTTAATAATAATATTTATTAATTTAAGAAAAAAAAAAAAAAGGTCTTTCTCTCTTATAATTTAGCTTAGGGCTAGACCTAGTTTAAACTTTAGCCTAGCCCTTATTATATAATTATATTATATAACCTAGCTAAGGCTTAGGTATAGCCTAAGCCTATAATACTTATTAAGCTTTATATTTAATAACTTAGATTACTTATAAGGGCGCTATAAATAAATTAAGTTTTTTATTTTTTTTAAAATCTTAAATTAATATTACTTTTTTATTATATATTATTTTAAAGAAAATATTAAGTTTTTATTAAATAAAAACTTTATTTATTTAATTAATTAATCTTTTTAATTATTTATTATAAATCTAGGCTTTTTTCTTAATATCTAAGAATTTTAATATAATTTAATCTTAATATTTTAAATCTTTATTTAATTTTATTTTTATTTTTTTTTACTTTTTTTCTTTTTAATATAAATTTCTCTTTAATATTAATTTATTTAATAAGATATTATTATAAAAATAAATTTTAATATCTTTTTTTTTATAAAAAATATTAACTAAGATTTCTTTTATAATTTCTTTTTAATTTAAGGGGTTTTTTTTTTTAATTTTATATTTTTAAATTACTTATTTTTTAATTATTTAATTTATATCTTTTAATACCTCTTAATATTATTTTATTATTTCTTAAGTAATTAATTTAATTATTTTTATTTTAAAATCTTTATTTATTTATTTAATTAAGGATTTAATATTATTTAATTTTAAGCTATTTTTTTAATTAACCTTAGGCTTAGAGAAAAAGTTAATATTTATTTTAATAATTAAGGCTTATTAATCTTATAAATTAATATATCTTATTTAATTAATCTTATAATAAATATAATAATCTTAATATATCTTAATTAATATTTTAAGAGTATAGATTTATTTTTAGCTAAATAATTAAATAATATTATAATAAATTAAATAAATAATATATTAAAAATAAAAAGAATTAAGATATTTTAAGTAAGAGCTATATATATCCTCTATAAGATTTAAATATTACTAAGGTATAATCTAATTATAATTTAATTAAATATAATTATTTTATTTTATAAAAAGGATATTATAAATACTTTTATTAACTTAACTTTTAATTTATAAGCCTATATAAGGTCTTAAGAAATAATATTTTCTTTTAACTTAATATTTATTATTACTTTAATAATTTTTTTAATTAAATTATTAAATCTAATAAGAATTTATAAAAGCTTTTATAATTATAAGATAAATTAGTTTTCTTTATTATTAACTTTTATTATATAAATAAAGTTAGCCTTTTAATTAATTAATTTTAATAATATATTAACTAAATTAATATCCTTAAGTTTTTTTAACTCTAATTAATATATTTTAATTATAATAATAATAAAAAATAAGAGATCTTATTCTTAAGTAATAATATAATTATTATAACTTAAAACTAAATCTCTTTAAATAATATCCTTTTTTATATAATTTTTATTAATTAAAATAATATTAATATTAGCCTTTTTATTAATAAATTCTTAATAAGTCTTAAATTAATTTTATTTATTAATTTTAATTATATTTATATTTAGAGATATTTAATTAAATACTTTATAAGGCTTATATATCTTATATTATCTTATATAAGTAATTTATTTAATATTATTAGTTATATTTTTATAATCTTTAATAATTTCTTTTTTTAATTAAAGAAAAAATATAAAAAGTTTCTTTATTAATATAGAGATCTTCTTAATATAATATTTATCCCTAAGCTTTTATTTAATAATATCTTATTTTTATTTTAATATTAAGGATCTTAAGTTCTTATCTTAAAATAAAGTAATAATATTTTAATTTTTCTTAGATAATTTTAAAATAAGCTATATAACCTTAATAATTTTTATTTTATTTTTAATATATATTTATTTTTATATATTTATATTTATAGAAATTATTATTATAAATAAAAAAAATATTATTCTTAAATAATTAAATAATCTTAGCTTATTATTAATAATAATAATATTTATAAATATTAATTTAAGTAAATAAATATTATTAATAATATTTTAATTCTTATTAATAATAAATTAATTTAAATAATTAAATCCTTTAAGGGCCTTATATTTAAAGAGATAATATTCTTTATATCTAAGGTTTCTTTAAAAGAATTTATTAATAATATAATTTTCTTATTAATTAATATCTTATCTAAGCCTAATAAAATTATATTATTTTATTCTTTTAGCTAATATATAGAGCTTAGACCTTAAAAATTACCTAAGCTATAAGTAAATTAATTTTTTTATTTCTTATAGCTAGAATTAATAGATTAAAGTTAAGGGAAATATATAATCTTATTTATTAAGGGTTATAAGCCCTTTAATACTTTTATAATTTATAATATTACTCTTTTAATTAAATAATAGGTTTTAATAAATATTTAAGAAATATCTTAAGGTATTATAATAATAATAAAAATAATTAAAATTATAGGAATTATGCCCCTTATTATATATTATATTAATATAAAAGTAATAATATTTATATAGCTAATTAAATAATATTAAGTTTATATTAAAGGTATAATATTTTTTAAAGATTATTATTTAATTTTATTTATATTATAAGATATTTATTATATTTATTTTTACCTTTTAGCTTTTAATTAGATTAATTAAAAGATAATTAATTTATTTAATTAAATTTATAATCTTTATATCTAAGGTAAAATTTATTTCTTTTTTAATAACTTTCTTAACTTTAATAATCTTTAAAGGGGCTAGATTATCTTAAGTAATTAATCTCTATTAGCCTCTCTTATTATTTAATTTCTCTATAAGGTAATAATTATATTTAATTAAGAGCTTATTCTTATAGAATTATCTAATTAATTAAGTAAGCTTATTATATAATATCTTAATAAGAGTATTAATATTTTTATTATATATTATATAAATCCCTTTAATAACTTCTTTAAGAATTACTTTATAAATTAATCTTAATTAATTTTAATAATTTTATTATATACTTATTATATTTTATATATTATATTACTATTAAGTTATATATAGGACTTTGCTTAAGGTTACTTTAATAAACTTTTTATTAAACCTTTATTTATAACTATATCTTATAATATATAAGTTATTTATAGGTAAGCTTATAAATTAATATCTTTACTTACTTACTAGCTTATTATCTATACCTATTTTATAGAGCAAAGAAGCTCCTATAATTATATATCTTATTACTATAATATAGAAAAGAATACTATATCTTTATATTATAAAGGGTTATTATATTTAATTTATTATATAAGGCCTTTAAGATATCGCTCTTAAGTCTTAATAAAGATATATTATTAGCTAGTGAGAAAGACTTATTACTTAACTATATAATAACTAAAGATAATTAAGTTAACCCTTTAAAGGTTTAATAAGGGTTATGAGACCACTAAGAGCTTCTTTAGGTCTAATAGTTATATAAGACTAGTTTACTTTAAGTAAGCCATAGCTTTTATAAGGTTTTGCCTTAATAATATTAATATATTAATAGGGTATATTAATATAATTATATATTATTAGGCTTTAGCGCTAGAGTTAATAATTATATATATATATTAAATAATTTATATAGAGATTATTATTTTATATAATATTTATAGATATACCTAGGTATTATTAGTTAAGTTATTATTATTAAAATAGAGAGTAGGTTAGTTATTTTTATTATTATAAATTAGTAATATATTTTTAATAAAATAAGGTTTATTAAGGCAAAGTATTAGGTATAATAATATTATAAAGCTTATTTAAATATTAATTCTTATATTAAAAAGTATTAGGCTTAATAGCTTAATTATATTAAAAATTATATATCTCTTATTAAATTACCTTAATTTACCCCTTAGATATATAATAAGGTTAAATTACTTAAATACTTAGGTATTATTAATATTAATTAAGCTATTATTATAAAAATAAAAAATAAAATTATTACTTTTATTATTATTATTAATAAATAATATATTAAAGTAATTTAAGCTTATTATATACTTAAGAAATAAATTAAAATAATTTAATAAAAGATATATAATTTTTAATAAAATTAAGTAATTTTAATAATTTTATTATAACTTATAATATTTATATATTATATTATTATTAGGTTATATATAAGATTTTACTTAGGGTTATTTTAATAAACTTTTTATTAAACCTTTACTTATAACTTTATCTTATAATATATAAGTTATTTATAAATAAGCTTATAAGTTAATATTTTTATTTACTTATTAGCTTATTATTTATATTTATTTTATAAAATAAAAAAGCTTTTATAATTATATATTTTATTATTATAATATAAAAAAAAATATTATATCTTTAGGTTATAAAGGGTTATTATATTTAATTTATTATATAAGGCCTTTAAGATATTACTTTTAATTCTTAATAAAGATATATTAATAATTAATAAAAAGGACTTATTACTTAATTATATAATAATTAAAAATAATTAAATTAATTTTTTAAAGATTTAATAAAAGTTATAAGATTACTAAGAGCTTTTTTAAATTTAATAGCTATATAAGACTAGTTTACTTTAAGTAAGCTATAGCCTTTATAAGGTTTTACCTTAATAATATTAATATATTAATAAGATATATTAATATAATTATATATTATTAAGCTTTAATACTTAAGTTAATAATTAAATATATATATTAAATAATTTATATAAAGGCTATTATTTTATATAGTATTTATAAATATACTTAAGTATTATTAATATTAATTAAGCTATTATTATTAAAATAAAAAATAAGTTATTTTTATTATTATTATAAATTAATAATATATTCTTAATAAAATAAGGTTTATTAAGGTAAAGTATTAAGCATAGCGGTATTATAAAGCTTATTTAGATATTAACTCTTATATTAAAAGGTATTAGGCTTAATAGCTTAATTATATTAAAAACTATATATCTCTTATTAGATTGCTTTAATTTGCCCCTTAGGTATATAATAAGGTTAAATTATTTAAATACTTATTTAAGATTAATAATAATTTTATAATTATTTTATATTTTATTTTTTATTAATTAAGAATTATTAGCTTAATAATATTAATATTACTTAATATTATAAAGAATTAATTTATATTTATTAATTTTAATTTTATATTTATTTATTTTTATAATATTATTAAATAAGTATATATAATTAGCTATAAATTTATTAATAATATATTATATATTATAATATAAATAAATATTAATAAAATATTTTATTTTATTTATAATATTTTTATTATAATATTTATTACTTATAATAAGTAATATTAATATTTTTATAAAATTAATAATAATTTCTTAATTATATAAATTATTTTTTTTATAAAATAAAAAAAAAATACTTAGATTTATTATTTATATTAAACTTTATATTACTTAAGAAAAAAATTAAAATATTTTAATTAATATTTTAATAATTTTAATAATAAAAGCTTTATACTTAAAGCTAAAGGATTTAAATAACTTAAATTAATAAAATTTATTAATATTATTATAAATATTATATATAATATATTAAAAATAAATCTATTTATAATAAATAAATAACCTCTTAATTAATTAAAGAAATTAAATTTCTTTTTATATTATTATTTTCCCTTTTAATATTAAGCTTTTAATTAATTATATAATTTTTAATTATTATATTTCTTTTATTATTATTAAAGAGATTTAATTATAATTAAGAACTAAAAGAATTATAATAATAATAATTAAAAATAATTATAATTATAATAAAATAATATCTTTTTATTATAATTTAAATTTAATAAATTAAATAAATATTATTATTATTTATTATAATAGCTTTTTCTATAATAAGGTTTTATTTATAAAAGTAATTATTAATTTAAATAATTAGCTCTTTAAAGAGCTTAAAGAAATAACTTTTAATAAAGCCTTTAATAATATTAGATAAAATTAATAACTAAGAAATAATACCTAAAAGATTATATTATTAATCTTTAGCTATAAGGTTTTTCTTTTATTTAATCTTTTTTTAAATAAAAATAATAAAAATAATTAATTAAATTAAATTAAAAATAAGCTCTTTAAATTAAAAGGCCTTAAGTAAAAGCTTAAAGAGCTCTTTAAATTAAAGGGCCTTAAGTAAAAGCTTAAAAAAAGTAATTCTTTTTAAGACCTTAAAAAGAATTTCTTTAAAGACCTTAATAACTAAGTATTAAGCTAATTATATTATAAGTAGCTTATAAAGCTAGTTTTTAATATAAATATTATTTATTATTTATAAAAAATATAATAAAATTAATAAAAGAGAATATTATAATTAGTTTTAAATTAGCTATATAATAGTATTA
Source organism: Fusarium piperis (assembly GCA_027886205.1). Lineage (NCBI taxonomy): Eukaryota > Fungi > Ascomycota > Sordariomycetes > Hypocreales > Nectriaceae > Fusarium > Fusarium piperis. The sequence goes on along the minus strand of RZGM01000227.1, from coordinate 4,801 downwards.
ATAAGGTAATTATATTATAATTCTTAAAAGGGATTAATACTTATATTATTAAATATATAATATATATTTAAGTTATTTAATTTTATTATATATTTAATAAGTAAATTAAAGTAATTTAATAAGAGATATATAGTTTTTAATATAATTAAGCTATTAAGCTTAATACCTTTTAATATAAAAATTAATATTTATAAAAGATTAAAAAATAAGGGATATATAATCTTTAAAGACTATAGGGTAGGTAATTAAGATAAGAGGTAAATAAGTAGTAGAATTAATTCTTAAAAAGAGCTAATTAGCTAGATAAGGTATTATAAAGTAATAAAAGTAAGGAAAAGATAACATAAGGTTAAAATATAAAAGATTAGCTTTTAATAGGTATTCTTATTACTTATATTTATTTAAGATCTAAGGAGCTATTTTAAAGGAAAGACTTTTACCTTATATAAACTATAACTCGGAATTTATTCACCCGATTCAGACCAAAGTCATACCGTTAGATAGCTTATTTTCCGAGCTTTAAGACGGTATAAGTTACGCTAGCATCAGATAGCTAGAAACCGATCAATAGCATAAGATAGATAAAACTTCTAGGGTTTTTATAAGGATATAGGTTAGCGCATAATCATCGACTAATCAGCGTAACTTTAGGAATATATCACGTAATATAGAGTCTATGAAATTTCTATAGCTAAGCCCTTATCAAGGACTTAGTAAATTAAAGTCTTATATATTAGCTATATCTACCTTTAATCTATAATTTTACCCTAATCTAGTTATTATAGCCTATACCTTTATAATTCTTTAATTTCTTCTTTATAGATAATTAGCGCAGAATTAAGATAAAAGATTTAGGAGAACCCTTATATTCCCTAGGATAACCGCCTACTCTATAATTATTTGCTGAGGGTAACCCGGGAAGTATATTAATAAACTATACTCCCCTAGGAGATATTAAAGAGCTAATTAGGGAAATTAAAAAGCAATAAGAATTACCTTTACCTATAAGCTAGCTCTATAGCGACCTTTTATTAATAAATAAGATAGTTATTATAAACCTCCTTAATATAAGATAGTAATTAATACCTAAACTATAATAGCTAATGAGAATATATAATAAAAGAGATACCTCGCTAAGCAAAAGGTAATAATTAAGCTCTATAGACTTCTTCTTATTCTTATCCTTTAACTTAACTTTCTCTAAGAGATTAAGAAAAAGCTATAAGAGGAAAGAGTAGAGATAGAGAAGATAAGTAGAGAAAAAGAAATAAGAAGGTCTCTTATTATATATCTTAGAGTGCCTTATAGAATAGCTAATAAATAGCTACCTAAGAGATTATAATAAGCCACTAAGGTATAATTATAAGATCTTAATTAAGGAAGCTATAATTATTAATATTAATAATTAGCTTAAGGTAATTAATATAAGAAACTAACTTTATATAGAAATTATATTAAAGTAATAAATTAAATAAATAATAAATAAACTTATTTACTTATTATAAATAAATTAATAAAATTATATTATTAGCTTAGTAAAAGATCTTATATAAAAAGAGTTTAAGGTATTTATATAAAAATAATATATTAACCTAAAACTCTAAGAAAAATAAATAAAAAACTAACTTATAACCTTAGTTTAAAGAATAAATAAGGTATTAATATAATACTTTATTTATTAATAAGCCCTCTGCGAGAGCTTATTAGAAGAATAAGAAGATAATAGAGCTATAGCTTATTAATTCTTCTATAACCTATATAATAGGTTAAAAAAAGAGCTAGAGAGATAAAAATACCTTATATAAAAGGCTTATTATATTACTTAAGAAATAAAATACCTTTAGATTTAAAGTATTAACTAAATAAGCTATCCTAAGAGAAAGTATTTATAAGATAATAATAAATAGCTAGCTAAAAGGTATTACTCTCTTAGTTATAAAAAAGACTTTAAAGAGAGCCCCTTTAATAAATATAATTTATACCCTATTACTAAGTAAGGCTATTATAATCTAAGAGGCCCTAGTATGCCTTAAGCGGTAATATATAGGGGATAAGCTAGAGATAAGCTGCCCCTTATATATATAAAGTATAGTTATTAAGGTTATTATACCTAAGCCTATTATACTAAGATATATACTAATAGTAGTAATCTCTTTATAAATTAAACCTTTCTTAGAGCTAGAGTAGGCCTATTAGTAAAGATTAGTGAAGTTAGAGCTTAAGAGCTTAATTTATTAGAAAACTAAGAAGAATAAAGGTTAAACCTAAACTTTTATCCCTATTAGTAAGAAAATAAGTATTAGTTAGAAAAGTAACTACTACTTTAGCATTAGTCCTCTAAGGCCTAGCTAAAATAAAAATTAAGGTCCTTATAGATATTAATATAAAGATTAATATTATTAATATAAATCTTATATATAAGCTAGGCCTTAAGCTAGCGAAAGACTATATAGCCCTTAGCCTTAAGTCCTTTAAAGAAGAATAAGAAAACCTAAGAAATATTTATTAATTAATCTTCTTTTTTATTAACTTATATAATAAATTATAGAAAGTTTAATAAGTATTTACTAAGGTAGATTTAAAAGATAACTTATATAATATTATTATATTATAATTATTAATAAGTTAAGAAAGTATTATTATTAAGTATATTATTAATAAATAATATTATATTATAATTATAGCTATTAATCTAATATCTTTTATTTAAGAGATTATTAAAAATAAAGAAAAAGTATATATATTATATATTATAGCGTTTCTTATACCCTAAGAGATAGCCTATTAGGCATTTAGTAAGAAAGGAGATATAATAATTAAAATACCTAAAGAATTATCCCTAGAACTTAAGGGGCTAAAAGGATTCTTTAATAAATAATTAATAAAAAATATACTTATACTTACTAAAGCTATATATAAGATTAATTTAATAAAAGGTAAAGAACCTCTATATAATTTATTATACCTAATAAATAAGGCATAATATTAAGCGCTTTAAGAATATATCACTAAGAACTTAATAAATAGATATATATAATACTTTATTAATAAAGCTAAGGTATTAATTCTCTTTATTCTTAAAAAGGATAAAGGCCTAAGACTTTATATAGATTATAGAGGATTAAATAAGGTTATAATTAAGAATTATTATCCCCTCCCTTTTATCGGCGACCTATTAGATAGACTTAGCGGAGCTAAATATATATTAAAGATTAATATCTATAATACTTATTATTAGATTAAGGTTAAAGAAAAAGACTATTAAAAGACTACCTTTTATATAAGATATAGTTACTTTAAGTATATTATTATACTATTTAGGCTAATTAATACTCCCGCTATCTTTTAGGTATATATTCACTAATTACTTATTAACTTACTTAATATATACTATATCTTATATATAAATAATATTATTATATATTCTTAAAATTAGAAAGAATATACCTATTATTTATAAGAGGTCTTATAAAGGCTCTATAAAGCATAGCTCTATAGGAAACTATCTAAGTATAATTTTTATTAATAAAGTATTAAATTTCTTAGTTATATTATAATATAAAAAGGCATTTAGATAAAACCCTTATATATTAAGTTAATTAAGGAATAGCTTATATTAACTTACTTTAGAGATATATAAGTCTTTCTAGGGTTTTATAACTTTTATTAAAAGTTTATTACCTATTACTTAGCGATTATAAGCCCTTTAATAAAATAACTAAAAGGTAATAAAAATAAGAAAAAGATAAAAAAATTCTCTTAGCCTATAGAGGCAAATTATATATTTAAAGCGCTAAAGTATACCTTTTATTTAATAATAGTTCTTTATTACTAGGACTTATTAAAGCCTATAAGGGTTAAAACTAATATATTAAGTAAGGCTATTTTAGATATCTTAACCTAATTAATTAATTCTTAATAATAACTTATCGCTTATTAGTTATAAAAGCTCTAAGATATAAAGTAATACTAGGCTATAAGATAATAAGAATTATTAGCTATAGTTAATAGCCTAGAGTATTAAAGCTATTACTTATAAGGACTCTTAGAGAAATTCTTAATCTTTATTAATTATTAAGCTCTTATTAATATTATAAAAGCCTCGCTAAAAGAGCTATAAGGAAGATTAATAAGATAGGTTTATAAACTCTTTACTTTTAATTTTAATATTTAATATTAACTAAGAAAGAAAAACCTTATTAATAGCCTATTAAGGCGGCTAGATTATATAATAGGGGAAGTATTATATTAAGATATATTCCTTATATTAGCTAAGAAACTAATTATTATATATAAGCTATTACTAAAGCTTTAGCGAAATATTATTAACTTAGAAGGTAAGACCCTAGTTATATTAGCTTATATATAAGCTATTAGAGCTATAATAAGGGGCCCTATCCCCTTTAATAAGCACGCGCCAAAGAGTAACGCTTATTATATTATATTTATAATTATTACTAGGTATTAAAGGGCTAAGGAAAAAAAGATTATTACTTAGTAGATTACTTAAAAGGTAGAGAGCTCTTATTAAGTCTCTAGGGAATCTCTTATAGCTAGGGTTATTATTCTAGAGTAATATATCCTATGCCTTATTATAAAATAACTTATAAAAGGTAAAATAATATTTCTTTTATAACCCTCTAAGAAGCTTAAAGTATTAAGTAAGGAATTATAAAGCTAAGATTAATAATATAAAGAGTTAATAAAGAAAATATATAAAGCTATTAATAAATATAAGGGCTATATTATTAATAGACTTAGATTATTATAATTTAAAGATTAATTAGTTATTTTAAAATAA
>RZGM01000226.1:0-19645 GCA_027886205.1 Fusarium piperis | reverse complement strand
ATAAAATAATAAAATAAAAAACTTAATTATAAATATATTAGACCTTATAAAATTAAATAAAAAATCTTAGAAAATAACTATAAATTAGACTTATTACCTAAAGTTAAGCTTTATCTAATCATTTATATCTCACTACTTAAAACCATAAAAAATACTATTTAAGTTAAAACTAGTAATAAACTAGATATAGAAGTTAATAGACTAGAAGAGTATATTATAGAAGCTATCCTTAATATAGAAAAAATTAATAATAAAACAATATATCTTATTAAATAGAAGAATTACTTAGACTCTAAAAATATATAGAAACCACCTAAATACCTCAGCCGTGCCCAATAGTTACTAAGGGAATTCTACTAAAAACTCCAGAATTAGTAAAGAGAAAGAAAGGATCTAGGTTTATGATATATAGAAGCAACACTATAGTAAGATCCTCGGGAAGGTTCGCGACCTCTTGTGCCTCTATGGCCTCCGCCAATAGCATACCCTTTTCCTCTAGACGGTCCTTTATTTTTTTAATCTACTTTAATTTCGCGAAAGCCGCTATAATTTATACTTAGGTCTCTTATATTACCTTTTGGGATACCTCTAATAACTTCTACAATACTTCTAGCTCCCCGTGAGTATTAAGATATTATTAATAAAGTTTCTTTTTTTTATAAATAATCCTAGCTACTATAAGATAATAGTATTAGCACCTAAGAAATAGGAAATATTATAAGTAGACCTATAAGTAAGAACCTTAGACCTTAAATACTTATATTTCTAATAAGCCCTTATATACTCTATATAATAACTTAAACTAGGTCTTATAATATAATAATAATTATTATAGGAATAAAAAGCATATAATGCTATATTAATACTAAATAGTTTAATAAATTCTATAAAAACTTTAACTTTATAAGTTTTCTACTTAGTAATACATTTTATAACCCTATTAGATATATTATTAATATAATAAGAAAGAAAAGAGAAGAAGTTTAATAAATTAATAAAAATAAAAAAGCGGTTTACTTATATAGCCTTAAGGATAAGACTAATAAAGGGGAGATATTATATTATAGCCTAGGCTATGATAGGCGGTGAACCATGGCAGAACCCTATTATATTATCTAGGGCTATAAAGGATATAAGATAAATTAGAAGAAGAGCAACGGAGCGCCTAAGAGCGACGACCTAAACTAGTAATACTCCTAATACTCCTAGCGCTCTTAAAGGATATTATAAAGTATATAGAATAGCCTTATTATACTTTTATATATAATAGCTACCTTAGCTATTAATATAACTCGGTTATACTTAGTACTTATTAATTACCTTAATACTTATTATATATATTATTAGATATAACTTATATTATTATTTAAGATAATACTAATAACCCTCTGTTAATATAAACCTAGCATGATTGGTTTATCCCTTGGGAATTATATAATTGTTATATTAAGGGTAAGCTTAAGGCTAAGTATAAGATATAAATAGCTTTAATATACCTTAAACTTAATAAATAAATATATTATAAAAAAAATCTACCTCTAGCTCTAAGCTTTTATAATAATTTAATTAAATATAAATTTAAGGCAAAGTTTAAATAAATATAAAGAGATTATTTAAAGAGTTATTATTAAATATTATTATAAATAGAGATTATAAGATATAATCTATAGATTTATAGCTTATAAATACTAGATTATATATAAGTATTTACTTATAAGTTTAATAAATATAAGTATTTATAAAAATATAAAATAATACTTATTATTTAAAGAGATTAATAATTAAAATTAAATATTAAAAATACTTATATTATAACCCTTATTAAAAAGTTATTTTAAATAATATTAATAATTATAATAAAATTTAATTTTAAATTATTATAATATAATATTATAAATATATTTATTAATATAAAGTTATAAAATAATATATTTATAAAATTACCTCTTAGATTTAAGGGAGATTATAAGAGAAAATAAGTATTATTTTTATATAAAGTATTTTATAAATTATAAATTATATTACTTTTATAATAAATAAAACTTAGAAATATACTTTAAAGCTTAAGCTATTAAGAAATATTAAATAAGTTATATTATTATTAAAAAAATAAAACTTTTTTATTTTTTTATATAAATAATATAATTATTATATTTAAGAAAGAAAATAAAAATAAGATATTTAAAATTATTAAGTTTTTAAAAAAGAAATATAAATTAATTAAAGGCTATAAGCTTTAATAATTTCTTAGAATAAAAATTATTAGAAATTATAGCTTAAATTATATCTAGGTTATATAAATTATATATCTAAAGAAGATATATAAACTTTAAATTATAAATATTTAAAATAAATCTTTAATAATAAAAAAAGAGCTTATTTTAAATAAAAAAATAATAATTAAATAAATAATTAATTAATATAAAAAAGTAATTAATTTAATACTTTTTATAAGTATTATTATAAGATTAAATATTATTTTTATAATCTTTTAATTAGCTTAATTTATAAATAACCTAAGGAAAAAATATATTAAAATAGCTAATTAAGTCTTATATTACTTATATATAATATATTTTTATACTTTATAATTTAGACTTAGAGAAGGCTTTATAATTTATAGTAATACTTTATTTATAAATAATATAATTAATTAAAATAGCTTATAAGGTTTTATAATATTAGTCTTTAATAGCTTAATTAAATAATAAGCTAATAAGTAAGATATTATTATAATCTTAATAATAAAGGTAAAGCTACTTAGATTATTTTAGGTAATAAAAAAAAGGCTATTTTAATAAAGGCTACTTTAAAGCCTAAGACTTAAGCTATAAAATACTAATTTATATTTCTTTTTTAATAATAAATAAATAATTTATTTATTAAAAAGTCCTTAGAGAAAGTTAAAGATAAAACTAAAGTATATAAATATATATAATTATTAGGTATAAAAGTATATTTAAAATAAAATAATTTCCCTAAGTTCTAAAAAAAGCTTAAAGCTAATTATAAATAATTTAATAAAGGCTTTATAAAGAAAAAGATAAAAAAAGAGTTATAAGTAATTTAAGCTTATAGATATTTAAGATTATATTATAAAATATTATAATTAAATATTTAAAAAGAGATTAATTAAGGAGATTATAAATAAGTTATAATTATAATAAATAAGGCTTAGATTAATATTTTAAAGCTTAAAAGTTATAAAGTTATAAGAAGGTAAAGAGATAAAAAAATAATAATAAAATAATATTAAAATTCTTTTTATTACTTAAAAATAAACTATATTAATATAAAGTATAATAATTAATTAAGGCTTAAAATAAAGAAATTATCTTTATTTAAGCTAAATAAGAGTTATTAAAAAAGGGAAAGTCTCTAGCTATTATACCTTTTAATATTACCTTTATTATAATATAATATTTATTTTTTTCTTATAAAATAAAAATTAATAATAAGGCTTAAATAATTAAAATAAGCTATAGATTAAACTTATAATTTTATTAATCTTAGAAGGATCTTATTAAATATAATCTAAGAAAAATAATATTATAAGGAGAGTAATAAAAAGATTATAAGAGTTAAATTAATAAAATAAACTTTAAAATTATAATAAGAATTTATTTATATTTAATAATATAAGCTACTAAGATTATATTACTTATAATAGCATATACCTAGCTTAGCCTAATACTTATTAATACTTTAGTTAGCTGAAGTATTATTAAGATAAGCTAAGTATAAAATATTATGCTTTTTATTTTAGTTATATAAAAAATTAAAATAAGTATTAAAATATAAGAATAAAGTATAATTTATATAAGGGTAATAATAATAATAATAAAAGTAACTTATTAAGTATACTTAATATAATAATAAGTAATATATATTAAGGGAATAAAAGTAATAGAGTTATTATTAATAAGTTAGTATTTTATCTTATAATTTTAAAGCTTAAATAAATTTACTTAATCTTAGATAAAGTAAAAAAAAGAGAGCTATTATTATTATATTCATTAGCTAATCTTAAACTTTAAAGACTAAACCTTAAGAAATAAAATAACTTATAATATTTTAATAATAATAAAAAGAATAAAGAATTAATAAAAATAAGATCTATATATAATAATTAATAAAAATAACTTAAAACCTTTAAAATAAGCTTAAAAAAAGAAAAATATAAGATAATTTAAAGGCTATATATTAAATAACTATAATAATATTAAAAAAAAAAGAAAAAAAAAATCTTAAGATAAAAAGTAATTCTTATTTATAAGCTTTAAATATAAATTATAAATAATAAAAAAGTAAATTATTTATTATTTATAATTTATAAATAATTAAAAAAAAAAGGCTTTTATTTATTTAAATAAATATTTCTTCTTTTAACTTATAATTCCCTCTTTTAATTTATAACCTTTTCTTTTAACCTAAAACTTTAAATAAAGAAATATATATAAAGAAAATAATTAAAAGGATATAAAATATAATATAAAAGACTAAACTTATTATTTAGAGTATTAAAGGGTTTTTATTTTAGAGGGGTATATTAAATTAAAGTAATTATATATATATAAATATATATAAAGGATTTTATAATATATTTATATTAAATAAACCTTAAAATATATAGAGATAAAGTTATATAATAAAGGATAATTTAAATAAGAATAGCGCAAAGTATTAGCCTAAAAAGAGAGGCGGGAGTTAGTTAAATAGATTTAATTAAGTAATTTACTTAATATAGGTTTAATAATTAAAAGTCTTAAAATTACTTTTTTTTTTAAAATAATTATAATAATAAAAATAAATATTAAGTTAATAAAGTTAATCTTAATATTAAAATCTTAATAATAATATTATTATATATCTAAATAACATAGGTTTTATTACCTAACTAATCTATCTCTATAAATAATAAATTTAATAGCCTTTAAATAGAAAAGGGATAACTAAATATATATATATAATTATACCCTTACCTTATACTTTTGCCTTATATTTATACCTTACTTTTAACCTTAGAGCTATTAAAGTTAGCCTCTTACCCTTTGCTTTTAGTAATACTTAGACCTCTTATTAAAGTTAAGAGATCTATAATAATTAATAGTAATTAATACTTTTTTTAGCTTAGCTTATACTTTATTTAATAAGATAATTATTAAAAATAAGTAAAGTATTAAAAAAAAGCCTAAGAAACCTTTTTTTAACCTATCTTAAATTATTATTTCTTTTATTAAGCTAAATAAACTTAATATCCTCTATAATAAGCCTAAGCTCCTTAAGATAAGACCTATTTAAATAAGCCTTATACTTAGTTATAATAAGAATACTAATAAAAATAAAGCTTATTAAGACTAACTTTAGCTATTTTTAATAGATTTAGACCTTTTTCTTATAAAACCTAATATTTAAATATAAAAAAAAAATCTTTATAAATTAAGTAATACTTAAAGACCTTATTAAGCTTTTTTATTAAAAAATTAATAAAAATAATATCTTTATTAAAAAATTAATATTAATTATAAAATTACCTTTTTATTATTAAAATATAATAGATCTATATATTATTAAAGAAGCCTAAGAAATTATTAAAAAGATTATTAAAAGAGCTAAATATAAAAAAGCTTTACCTTTAAAAAATAAATACTTAATATATATATTATTAATAAATATAATACTTAAATTACTTAAATTAACCTTAAGACTATTAGATATAGCTTAACTTATATAAAAAGAAAAACTTAAGGAATTAATAATCTTATTAAACCTAAGGAAATAAAAAACCTTAAATTTATTATTTCTCTTAGACCTTATATAAAGTATTAAAACTAATATTTTAATTACTAAATACCTTATTATTAAAACTATATTAAGTTATTATTTTTTACTAAATCTAACCCTAAGATAATAAAATTACTTAAATACTTATTAGCCTAATATATAAGTAAGATTTTAAGAGGAATTAAATCTAATATTAGTAAATCTATTTCTAATACTTAATATAAATCTATTAAAATTTATAATTAAGGGTCTTAAAGCCTAACCCTTAATAGGGATTATAAGCTAAGAAGGACTAATATTATAAGGATTATAAAATATAATTTAATAAACTTTAATTTTAAATAAAATAAAATAAGAAATTAAAGAGATATATTAATATTTTTTAATAATAAGATAAATACTTAAATTTATTAAGAAGGGATATAGATTTAAGTTAAAAGAGATAAAAACTACTAATACTTAAGTAAGCCTAAGTAAAATATAACTTATAAAAACTTAACTATTATTTACCTAGTACTTATATCTATAGCTATAGAGATTAAAAGTAAGTAATAAAATATAATACTTAATATAATAGCTATTGCCCTTATTATAAATTATACCCTAAGGATATCCCTAAGGCTAAATAAGAGCTTACCCTTAGCCGCCTTATTTAATGCCCTTCTTACTAGAGCTATAGCTAATGCCGCTAGTAATAATATTAGTTATACCCCTTTACTAAGAACCCCTATAAATAAGTTATACCTTTTAATAATTAATAATAATAAAATAGCTATAAGTAAAGGGATTATTATTAAGGCATTTTATTTTATTAAAATTTATATTAAACCTAATAATAATAGCTTATTAAGACCTAAGTAAATATAATAATAAAAGATATAAAAGTATTAGATTTAAGTTAATAAATATTAGCTTATTTTAATTAAATATATTATTAAAAGATAAATCTAAAGACCCCTTACTTAAAATCTTTTATAATAAGACTATTATTATCTTTATAAATACCTACTTATAAATAAACTTTATTTATTCTTATATAAAAAGAAATAGCCCTTAGTAAGTTACTTTTATTAAAGAAAATACCTAGAGACTTATTAAAGGTAATATATTAATATAATAATAAAGACTTTTTAATAATAATAAATAATAAAATTATATTACCTTAATTAATATCTTTCTTAATATAATTAAAAATAAATTTAATATAAAACTCTAAGAAGCTTTAAAATAATTTAATTAGGCCTACCTAATATTAAGGATATTAAAAGTAATAAATTACTTTAAGATTTCTTAATAAAAATATTTAATATATCTAAGGTAATAAAAAAGGTATTAGACCTTAAGCTATTTACTTACTTTTATATTAAATTATACCTAGAGCTTTATTAATTTTATAAAGTATTAGTTATAATTAATAAATAATTAAAATATATTAATATAATTAATAATAAAAAGAAAACCTTATAAAATAAGCTAAAAAAAGCTTATAAAAAGAAACCTAAAATTAAAAGAAAAAAAACTTAAATTAATAATAAATAAGCCTATTTTATTAAGAAAAAAGATAAAAAAGAATATAAGCTAGAGGAATTAGCTCTATAAAATAATAATTAATTATAAAACTAAAGCTAATAAGACTAAAACTAATTATTATAAGACTTAAGACCTTAAAAAATTAAAGATAATATATATAATAATTAACTCTAATTATAATAACTTAATAACCTAAGCTAATAATAAAGAATATAAAATTAATAAGGTAATAAAGAATTATAAAAAAACTAAGAGCCTTAAAGAAAATAAAAAAGAGATATTATTAAATTAAAAATAAAATAATAAAAAAAGACTTTATTATAAGAATAATAAAATTAAAATATTAAAAGAATTAATTAAAGAGAAATTAATCTTAGTTAATATAAATTATAAAACTAAGGCTAAGATAGGTATTATTAGGACTATAATAAATAAGATTAATAAAGGCTAAAAAAGGTATATTAAGTAAATAAAGAATCCTAAAGTAAAAAAGAAGTAAAAAAAAGTAATAAAATTATTTCTTATTATATAAAGATCTTAAATAATAGCATAGACTCTTATTATATAATAAAGTAAGAAAGTAATATTAATTTTGCCTTAAATAATAATTAAATTATTAAAGTAATAAATAAACTTAACTTTAATTACTAGCTTAATAAAAAAACCTTAATATACCTTTAAATCCCCTTAACCTTTAAAGAAATAAAGATTATTAATACTTATTAAGTTTATTATAATATTAATACTTTAATTATTATAATTAATAAGAATTAGCTTATTAAATATAATAAGAAAGTAATATAAAAAGACTAAGAATTAAAAATACTTAGTAAAATTAAAAAGGTTATAAATATTATATAAGTAATTACTTTTAACTTTTATTTACTTAGACTTATTAAAAGAGTAAAAGTTAAGATATACTTTATTATTAAAGTAAATATAATTAATTAACTTAACCCTTACTTATTACTAAGGATTAGATTTTTATATAAATATAAGGCAAAGGTTAACTTTATAAATCTAAGTATCTCTTTTAGATCTATATATAATATAATTATTAAAGAAGTAATCTTTAGAAAAAGGACTTTATTTCTTAGCTAAGTAATTAAAAGCGCCTATATAATTATAATAAAGAAAGGCGAAATTATATTTCTCTTAGTTAATTATAAAAACCTCTCTATAACCTATAAAGTAAATAAGGAAAATAAACCTTTTTATTTTAAAGGAAAAAATAAGGATATTTTTAATAGTATTATTAATAAAAATATTATTAAGATAATTATCTTTTATAATAATAATAATAAAGATATCTAGATTTATAAAAGGTAGCTTATTAGCTATATCTATAATTATAAAGGTAATAAAATAATTAACTTTATTACTAATTTATTAAGAACTATGGACTTCTTAGGTATTATTAGCTAAGACTTTAAATAAGAAACTAAAGTCTAAAACCTATTAATAATTAGATCTTTATTAAATAAATTAAAAAAACTTATTATAAAAAATAATAAAAGTAACTTAGTATATATTAATATTAACCTCTTTAATTATAAAATTAATTATCTTAAAGATATCTTATTAATAAAAAATAACTTTAAAGTTAAAATAATTAGCCTTAATAAGAAATAAACTATAAGGCTCCTTAAGCTTATAAATAAATATAATATTTATAAGGATAAAGGTATTATTTTTATGCCTAAAGAGAAAAAGATAAGAATTAATCTAATTAAAGGTTAATAAAATTAAAAGAAAACTATTAGAGCTTACTTAATAGGAATTAAAGACTATTACTTCTTAGATAAAGTTTATAAAAAGCTATATATAGCTAGGAAGATATATTATCTAAATAAACTAATACTAATTATATGCCTTATATTTATTCTTTAGAGAATTATAAATAATAAAAAGAAAAGTAAGGTTATTATTAACCTATAACCCTTAAATAATATTATAATACTTAATATATACCTCTTATTAAATTAAGAAAATATTATAGTAAATATAAAAAGAAAGAAGTTTTTTTTAATATTTAATAAAACTAGCTTTTTTTATTAGCTCTTAATTTATAATACTTATTATAATTAGATAATAGTTATATTTAACTAAGGGCTAGAGGTATTTAATATAACCCTTATAAGATTTAAAAACTCCCTTATCTTTAGCTAATAATTTATAAATAATATATTCTTAGAATACTATGCCTTTATATAGGTCTATATTAATAATATAATTATCTTTTTTAATATATTTAAAAAATACCTTAAATACCTTAAAGTTATATTTAAATTACTTAATAAAAACTAGCTTAAGATTATTATAAATAAATCCTTTATAAAATATAATATAATTAAGCTACTTAGTTATATTATTAATAAGGATAATCTATATAAAACCTAAGACTAACTTAATGCCTTTATAAAAATAATATACTTAATTAACCTTATTACCCTTAAGACTTATATTAAAATAGCTAGATATTTTTAAAAAGGTATATTATAATATAATATTTAAATAAAACCTTTCCTTAAATAAAAAACTTAGCTATTATATAAGGCTAAGGTAATATTAAAATTACTTATTAAAGTATTAAAATTAATTAAAAGATTAAAGGCTTTAGTAATTACTTTTATATTTATAAAAAAAAAAAAAAGATATTTAATAAAATATAATAATTTTTAATAAAATAATTTATATTTTAGTATTATAACTTAATAAAACTATTATTTTTTAAGATTAATATATATAAGAATAATTTTAGGCTCTTTATTTTTTAAATTAAGGGAGACTAAGATAAAGAATTAATCCCTAAGAAAGATATTCTAAGTAATAAGCTAAAACCTATTAGCTTTTTCTCTTACTTAACCTTTATAATAAAAACTTAATATAGCTTAATAAAGGCTAAAATAATAGCCTTAGCTTAAGTAATTTAAAAGATAAAGAAGCTTATATAATCTAGCTAATATTTAATAAATATTATTATAAATTATATAATAATTAAGAGAATTATTATATATACTTTTTTAAAAATAATAAATTTTAATAAAGCTAACCTAAAACTAATTAAAATTACTAATTATTTATTTTAATTTAAGCTAAAAATCTTCTATATCCTTAGAGTACTTAATATAATCCTAGATATTCTCTTAAGGCTATTAATAAAGGATTAATTAATAAGATAAGCTATTAAAAGTAGCTTTAATAAATTAGACTTTATAATTATATTAATAAAAATAGGTTTAATATAAATTAATATAACCCCTAAATTCTATTAATAAATTATATAGGGATATAGTAAAGATACTAAGCTAAGATATATATAGGATTATATTAAGGATATCTAAAGCTAAGAGTATAAAAACTAATAATAAAAGGTAATTCTTTTTTAANCCTAGGAACTTTTAAAAGACCTTTTATATTATATAAAATATAAAAAGAAATAATAACTATATATCTTATGCCCTTTTATTAAATTAATTCTTAAGATTATTTATAATAATAAATATTACTTTAAAATTAATTATATAATATAAGAGCTAGACCTTATTTATTTCTATTAAATATTAAAAATAATCTATAATTATATTATTTATTACTATTACAAGCATTACCATTTAGTAGCCTAAGCTTAGCTATAGGCCTAGACTAATATTAGCCTAGGCGCTACGAGTTTGCATAAGACCTTATAAGCAAGGGACTTACTAAGGAAAACTCTTTTCTTTTCCTTAGCCTTAGATAGCTAATTATAAAACTACCTTTTATATATAATATAGGTCTAGTCCTTAATATTATTTAAGGCTTACTTATTATAATAATATAGCTATAGATTAGTTATAATACTAGGGCTATTTAGCTAATATAAATAACTAAGAAGCCTTATGCCTCTTAATAAAGGTAAATAAGATCTATATTAAATAAAAGATTATATTTAGTATTAATAATATAATTAGACTTATATAATAATAGCTAATTAACTTATTTAAGAAAATTATTATACTTATACTATTGCCTAGTAATAAAGGCATATAAGAATAATTAACTATAGCTCTTATCCTAGGGATCTCTATTATTTACTATTAAATAAAACCCTTAAAAAAAAAACCTTTATTTTTTTTATTAAAGTTCTTAAGAAAATATAATAAATATCTAATATAATTATAATAAATATATAATAAATTATAAATTAATATAATCTTTTTTAATAACTTAGATAAAAAATAATACCTTATTAATACTTACTTAGATAAAATACCTTAATAAATAATAAATAGCTTTTATATAATAAGGGGGCTAAGAAGGCGCTATAAGTATATAAAGTTTATAAAGTTCTTTAACTAGAGCTATAATAACTATAATATATTAGCTTAGGCTATCTTTAAGCTATAAAGCCTTAAGTAAAAAGACTATGCCTTTGCTATATTTTTCTCTAAGTTTAAGTAATTACTTATAGATATAAGAGGCTTAATATTCTTAGATATAGTTAAGATTAGCTTCTTAAAAGGCATATTAAATAAGATACTAAAGCATAGCTTAGTTATAATATAGCTCTTAATTATATATATTAAATAACTAGCTAGAGTCTAAGAGGTAATATAAAAGCTAGAAAAGATTAATAAGGGCTATAACTTTAGCTATATAAAGAAAATGCTAAGAGGACCCTCTAAGACTATTATAAAGGAGTAGGGTTATAACTTAGAAGGAGATATTACTATAGCTAATATAAATTAGATTAGCTAAAATAAATAAAGGGGATATTATAAGAGAATAAGAAGGTTAAAGTAAGCCTATTATAACTATAGATTAAAAGATTACCTTATTATAACTTACTTATTCTTTATTAATTAAAACATAAGGTAATATATAGTAATAGCTAAGAAGCTTAAGACTATATAGCTAGATATTAGCATAGTTAATTTAAAAGACTTAAGAAATAAATAGCTTTAATATAAAAGTAAGTATTAAAGCTAATATAGGTAAAATTAAAAAGATAAAAAAAATAAAAGCTATATATATATAATAAGTTTATAATAATTAATATATAAGTTAATAATAAACTTATATAAATATTAATAAATAGTAATTATAATATTTATACCTTAATTAATTTTATATTTATTAAAAAGCTTTATTTCTTATATATATAATAAAGGTTATAGTAATTTCATAATACTATAACTATAACTAGCTTTATAACCTTAAAAGGCATAGTAATATTTATCTTAGAAATTAAAAGCTTTAAATAAGTTATTTATACTTATATTATAAATAACCTAAATAAAAGCATATACCTAGGGAAACTATATATAATAATAAATTATATTAATTTCTTTATAACTAAGAAGTAAATCTTTTATAAGTATATTATTATAAGTATTAACTTTATAATAAAAAGGGACCTAGAAGGCATTAGGTCTATTTATATAGCTTAACTTATATTAATAATAACCTTTATAGGGATTTATTAATAAGTAAAGAAGCTATAAAGGTAAGGTAAGTTAAAAGAGTTTTCTATTAATACTATTAATCTAGCGGATATTAAAAAGGCCCTAAAGAAAAAAGAGCCTATTAAGCTAGAAGACTATATATTAATTAAAATCCTCTTTAAATACCCTTAGTTATTCTTACCTAAGGTAGCCTTATAGCTACCTCTTTATTACCTAGGAGTAAATTATAAGATTAACTTAATAAAAGATAAAAATAAAGATAAATTATTATTACCCTAGGGATTATTTTATTTAATATTAAGAGAAAAGCTTATAATATTATAAAAAGTCTTTCTTAACCTCTTAGATAAGAGCTTTATATAAGCTAATAACTCTAAAATAATAGCCTTAGTATTATTTATAAAGAAACTTAAGGGAGGGCTTTAGTTTTATTATAATTATTATGCCCTTAATATAATTATATAATAAGATTATTATCTTTTACCTTTAATTATAAAGACTCTTTAAAACCTTATAAGAGCTAAGTAATTTATTAAGCTAGATATAATAATAGCCTTTTATAAGCTTTATATTATTAAGAGGCATAAATTTAAAATAGTCTTTTATATAAGATTTAAGTTATTTAAATAGCTAATATACCTCTTTAAGCTTATTAATACCCCTATTATATTTTAGTAATATATTAATAATATACTTTATTACTTCTTAAATAGCTTTATAACTACTTATATTAATAATATCTTAATTTACTTAAGTAAGTCTTATAATAATTATATAGCTAAGGTATAATAAGTTTTAATTAAACTTAATAAAATAAAGTTATATCTTAATTTATAAAAGTATAAATTTATAATTAAAGAAATTAAATATCTTAGGTTTATTATTTAAGTAAGGTAAAAAGTAGCCTATAACCTAGAGAAATAATAAGTTATTAAAAAATAAAAAGCGCCCTTAATAATAAAAAGAGTTTAAAGTTTCTTAAGGTTTATTAATTATTATTATATCTTTATTTCTAACTTCTTAGAAATTATAATATCTCTTATATATTTAATATAAAAAGGGGTTTTTTATTACTAAGGCATAGATAAAGAAGTAGTATTTTAATTATTAAAAAAGAGGTTTTATAAGGCCTTAGTATTAATAAAGTAAAACTTAAGATAAAAGACTTTTATTAAGGTAAATTACTTAGGGTTTAAACTTAAAGAAGTATTTTTTTAAAAAGATAAATAAGAAATATATTACTTAATAGCTTATTACTTATAGTAATTTATATTAATAAAGTATAATTACTTTATATATAATAAAGAGATATTAATAATTATTAATTATATAATAATATAAAGAATAAAGCTATATAATTATAACTTTATTATAATTATATTAGATTATTAAAACCTAAAGTATTTTATAATAAAAAAAATATTTAATAAGTAATAGACTAAGTAATAATTAGAGATACTTTTATTATATAACTTCTAACTTAAGTATTAACTTAGCTATAAGGCCGCAGCGCCTAATGCCCTTAGCTACTAAGAATAAGATAAGCCTAAGGACTTATAAGATAATAGGAATTAAGGAAAGTTCTTTTAGCTATTACTAGAAAAGATATTACCTTATATTAATTATAATAATTAAGTAATAATACTATAGCGAGGTAGTATAAAAAGAGAAGGTAGCCCTAAGGATAGGTTAAATAAAGATAAGAATATAAATAAGGAGTTAATTAATTAATTATAATTAATAATAATAAATAATATATTACTTTTTTATAAGGTATTTCTTAAGAGATTATAGCTAGAAGTACTTTAGAAATAAGTAATTAAGAATAATAATACCTATTAAAGCGCCTTAAAAGTAATTAAGTAGGGAGATTAAGGCTTTCCCCTAGGGTTATAACTCTTAGTCTAGATTACTAAGTGCTACTTAGATTAAAAAGGGAGAATTTTATATTAGGGTAAGATTTAAATCCCTAGGGGAAATAATAATAAAAAAGATAATAAAAATACTAAGGATAAGCTATAAACTTATATTATTTAATTAAAGTATAACTTAGTTATTAAAGGATATTTTAGATAAGATAAGATAGTTATTTTTATATAAAGATACTTTTTTTAGCTAGGGATAATAAAGCTAATTTATTACTTTATAAAGAATTATAATATATATAGCTAAAGTATTATCTAGAGATAAATAAAGAGAGGACTCTTAAGGCCTTTATTAATATTATAATAAATATATTATAATCTAGCTATAGACTTTATAATTAACCTATTACTTACTAAGGACTTAGAAATAAAATACCTATAAATAATCTATAATAAGTTAATTAAGGTAGTTATACTTAAAGTAATACTTATTATAATTACTAAGGCATATATATAGCGATTCCTTAGCTATTATTTTTATTTTTATAAATTACTAAAGTTTATTATAAGTAATAAAAAGGGTAACTAAGTAAGTAAGTTTTAATAAGCCCTTTATAAGCTAGCTAGGATTAAGTAATAACTAAGTATTATATATTACCCTTAAATAAATAAAGGGCCTAAAAGAATAAACTAAGAGATCTAAATATACCTATAGGTATATATTTCTTATACCTAGGATAATTAAGGTAATCTCTTACTTATAGCTTAATTATTATTAAATAATTATAATTATATTATTATTAAGATAAGCCTCTTTTTTATAAAATATAAATACTATATATAGCTATTCTTAGCTAAAGAGCTTAAAGCTTTTAAACCTTATTATTTAAATAAGGCTAAAATAAAAGTATTTATAGAAAAGCTCTAAGGAGTAATTAAGTTTATATAAGCTAATATAGCTATAATATAATAGCGCTAAGAAGATATAATTAATAAAAGGCAGTGCTTAGCTAAATGCTATTAAATAAGAGATAAGATATAGCTTAATCTTATAAATATTAATTCTCTTAGGCTATATAAGAAGCTAGATTAATTATACCTTAAATATATTATTATATAAGTAATTAACCTATATATAGTTAAATTAGATATCCCTAGGGCTATTTACCTATGATTTTATATTAACCTACTTAGGAGGGCGCTATAAGACCTATTATTAGCCTAAGAAAATAATAACTTCTAACTATTACTAGTTTAATATAAAAAATACTAAGAATAAGTTATTAAGGATATCTTATAAGTAAGGTAAAAGTAATAAGGTTATAAGTATTCTTACTAAGTATAAGTAAAGTAATAAGGCTATTATAAACTTATTTAAGAACTAGTTAAAGAGGTAAAGGAAATAAAGGCCTTAGATCGCTATGAGTAATAGTATAAGCTAATAAGAGATTATAATAGCCCTATAGTATAATTATAATAAGGCTATGGCTAATAGAGAGGCCTTTAGCTAAATAAAGGGGAGGGGACTAAGAATTATAAATACTTATAATAGCATAAAGAAAAAAGAGATATAAGAAGTATAGAAATAGTATTAAGGCTATAGAGAATTTATTAAGTAATAGCCCTATAGGGCATTAAGGTATTATAGCTATAAGGCCTATATCTATATATATATACTATAACCTATAATTACCTAGAGAACCCGCTATAACTAAGTATTATTATTACTAATATCTTTATTATTACTTTTATTAAAAGTATTAATTACTAGGTCTCTTAACTTATTAAGTAATATAATAGGCCTAATATAAGTAAATAATAAGGTTATAGAGATTTAAGTAGTAAGGGCCTAAAGGTTATTAATAATCTTAATTTATACTTATAAAGAAGTATAAGTAATTAATCGCGCCTTAGTAATAGTATTACTAGCCTTATGCTACTTAGCTATAAAAGTAATAGTAGTAATAGCATAGGCGCACTAACTAGGATTATTATAATAGATCCTATATAATATATAATAACTAATAATCTAAGTAAACTTTATTACCTATATATTAAGTTAATAAAGAGACTATAGAGAGGAAGTAAGTAAATATATATATTATTATTAATATAAGTAGACTTAGAAAGGTAACTTATATATTAAAGGGTGATAAGTATATAAAGAATAGAGATTATAAAGCAAGGGAGTTATAAAGAAGCTTAAGTTAATAATAACTAAGATAAAGAGGAAGAGAAAGGTATATAAAATTATAAGGCTTATTATTACTAGTATAATTATAATACTTAATAAAGTTAACTATATAGAGAATTAATAAGTAACTATAATATAAATAAATAAAATACTTATTATTAACGCGTAGCATATATAAGGTAATAGGTAGATAAGTAATAGTCTTACTCTTAAGCTTAACCTTTTAGCTAGGCTCTTAGTAAATAGTATTATTAAGGCACTTCTTATAGTTAACCTTATATAAGTTAGTAATAATAAAGCAAGGGAAGACTAAAACTTATATAGTAATAGGCATAGGCGGGTATATAAAGTAATAATAAAAAAAAAGATATAGATAATTATATAAGAAATTATTAATAGGTTAATAATAAATATATAATAAGGAAATAAGTAAAAAAAAAGCTTATTATAATAAGATATTTATAAGCTAGAAGGGTTAAAGAAGAAAAAAAAAGAAAAAAAGAAAAAGACTAAGTAAAAAGAGGTATTTATGCCTTAAATTATAAGGCCTAATTAAGTTATTTTCTTTTATTATAATTTATAGCTATTATTTTTTAAGTTAATAATAGCTAGCACTTAATTAATATTTAAAGGCTCTTTTAAAGAGATTAATATACTATAAGGGAGCTATATAATTATTAAGACCTCGTGATAATAATTAGCTATTTTTAAAGGGGAGAGGTAATATTATAGGCGTTATTATTTAATGGCCTAAGCTTAGCCATAGGCCTAGACTAATATTAGCCTAGGCGCTGCGAGTTTGTATAAGACCTCGTAGGCGAGGGACTTACTAAGGAAAACTCTTCTCTTTTCCTTAGCCTTAGATAGCTAATCATAAGACTACCTTTTATGCATAATATAGGTCTAGTTCTTAATAATTACTAAATATATTATAAGAATATAATTAGTAAAAAGCTAACTTAGAGAAAATTATAATTAATTATAATAATATCTTAATTATTTTATATAATTATACTTAACTTTATTATAAACTTACCTAAGGTCTTAGTTATAAGAATAATATAAACTATAGCTAGGTATAATAAACTTAATTACTTAGCCCTTATTAATTATATTTTCTTAAAAAAGATAATATTATTAATAAGATATATATTATATATAGTAAAAGAATAAGTAATTATACTTCTTTAAATATTATTTTTATTAAACTAAGGCATCTTAGTTTATATTATTAATAACTAAGATTTAAAATTTATATCTTAGATTTAAAAAGTAATTTTTAAATTCCTTAGAGTTAACTTCTTTATATTAACTACTTATTACTCTTAAATTAATAGAATTTCTAAAAGAAAAAACTAAATAATAAAAATAGTAATTAAATACTATATAGCTATAAATCTAAATACCTTATAGCTAGCCTTATTATTATTATTATAATATAACCTTAATAATATAATATCTAATATAATTAAAAGAGCGCTAAATAACTTAATTTATAAATTTAAATTATAAGGACTTATTAATATAATAGCTAGCTTTAGAATTAAGAAAAAAGAAATTAATAACTAGGTATTAAAGGCATTATATAAAATCTATTATAAAGAGGCTAAGTTTCTTATTAATATATTAATATCCCTAGTAAAGATTAAATATAATATAAAGTATAAAGAAATTAATATTAATAAAGGTAATATTATTTACCTATAGTTATATAAGGGATATTATTTACTTAAGAAGCTAAAAAAGAAATAATTACTAATAAAGGCTAGATTATATAAAGTTATTTATAAAATTAGCTATTAAGTATTTAAACTTAACTTCCCTAAGTATTAAAAGATATATTTAGTTATTTTAATTATATATCTATAAAAACTAATATAAGGGGAAGACTTATACTAATATATAATTCTACTACTTACTTTAGTTATAGTTAATAATAAAGAGGTTATAAATTACTAAGAAGTAAAAAGAATTATATAATAATAAATTAAATAAAAAAATAAAAAGTTATACTAAGACCTTTTAGTAAGATAGACTAGCTTTATAATAAAAGATAATAAGTAAATTTTTAAACCTAAGCTTTAAATTATAATAAGAAGCATAGTTAAGGTATAGAAAAAAGCAAATCTTATTAATTAAAGCCTTAAATATAAGAAAAAGAAGAAAATAATACCTAAGTCCTTTAAAGAGAATAAAAAATAAAGAATTAATAATATATAATTTAATAAGCTAAAGATAACCTTCTTTATCTTAAACTCTATAATATTTATATTAAACTTAATACTTAATAAAAAGATTTATATTAAGAATAAAAAAGAACTTAATATTAGTTTTAAAAAAAAGCTAATTATAATTAATATATATATAAGTAAAAATAAGCTATAATACCTTATTATTAATATAAATATAAAAATAAACTTAAAAATAATATTAAGTATTATTAAATTTATTATTAAGATATAAATATAAAAGAAAATTATTAACCTTATAAAAACTTATTTAATCTTTATTATTATATTATTATAAAAAGGGCTATTTAAATAATTAATATTAAAACTAATAAGCTATTAATAAACCTAAATACTTATTATTAAAATTAATTAAATTAAGAAAATATACTTTATAAAGCTAATTAATTACTATTAATCTTAATAAACTTTTATTATAATAATAACCCTAGTCCTAGAACTAGGGATAAATTATACTAGAAATAAATCTAATAATATTAGATATTCCTAGAATATAGCTAAACCTAACTAAGATATTAATATAATTAATAATACTAAGAAAAATAATAAAATTAATATTATTAATAAGATAATTAATAC
>RZGM01000225.1:0-19948 GCA_027886205.1 Fusarium piperis | reverse complement strand
GGTTATAAAGCTATTTATATAAGTTAATAAGAGAGCTTTTAATAAATAAGAGACTTATATAATAAGATTATTAAATTAGCTTAGTAAAAAAAGAAGATTTTATAATATAAAAAGGCTATTATAAAGTTAATATAAATATATAAAGAGACTATTATAAGAAAAAAATATTATTATAAAGTATTAATAATAAAGAAAAAAAAAAAAAAAAAGGCCTTATAAAATTATAGCCTTTTTATCTTTAAAGACCTTAATTTATTATACTTAATAAGGTAAATTATTATAATAATAAATATACTTAAAATAATATATTTTTTATATATATATTTAAATAGCTATTTTAATAAGTTAACCTATTTCCTTTATTAATTACTTATCTTAGGCTATTTCTTTTATTTAAAGCTATTTATAATATATTTAAATACTTTAAAAAGAGGCTTCTAAATAAGGGGTATATTATATAATAATACGCTCTAATTAGCTAGCGCATACTAGGCATATAGACTATGCGCGACTATTAAATACCGCATTAGGCGATCCCCTTAATTTAAGAAAAATAAGGCTCTTTTAATCACCGTTTTTAATACTTCAAGGCAACCTTCAGCGCTCTGTACGACAAGTTGATTTTAATAGCCTCTTCTTGCCTAAGTAATATCATCAATCCATATAAGCCCGGGTATATCTCAAGAGAGCTAAAGCGGCGTAATTTATAAACCCTACTATGTTATTAGACATCAATGCTCAAAGCCCAATAGACCACCTCCTTGCAACGTTCCAAGTACTGCTGTACCTCATCCGACGTATGCCAAGCATCATTATACGCAGCACTCAAGCACAATTCACCTCGAGAAGTACCAAGGAATAGTCCCAGCCCATTTCCAAGTTCTTCACCAGTCACCCAAGGGTCTCGAGTGCTGAAAGCTCCCGTCTCTGGAGCGACGATAGCATCAGTGCGGCCCATGCTCGAGATGGATACGGACGGGTGAGCCTTTGGAGGGGGTACGGGGAGAGGTCGAGGAGAAGCAGGAAGAGTTGGGTTGCCCAAAGCCCACAAGGTAGGTGTGAGGATGTAGTGCTCCTTGTCCTTCTTGACGGTGTGGTAAAAGTCCTTCATGGTCTCCAGAACAGAGAGGAATTCCTCTTGACGTTGCTTTGGATCAATCTTCGCACCAGCCGCGGGCAAGTCCATATCAACGATGAGACTTTGGCCGGAGACGGAATGGTAGACAGCCGCCGAGTGAAGAGGGGTGCTGTAAGGTTCAACACAGCTTGCTCGCTCATTGCGCAGAATGTAATTGATGTATCGTACACGCTTGGTCTCCAATGGAGGCTCCTGGACATCTCGCATGACCATGGCAGCAGCGGCATGGAAGACGTGAGTCGGAGTAGCTCCCACAGCCTTGCAAGCCGTGACGAGGCGCTTTGTCTGCTCTTGAGAGAGTGTGAGGGCAAGACGCTGGTGACGTCCAGGGAGCAGAGGGCCGCTCTTGAACGGAAGAGAGAGATGCTCAACGCTTGGGTCGGAAGCAACAGCCGCCTTTTGTGCTGCGATCTCCTCGACTCTCTTCTTTTGAGCCTCGGCCAGCTGAGGTGGGACGTGAGCAGCCAGTCGATACGAGGGACTGAGGTTTGCGCTCTCCGAACCGTCAAAGATGGGGATTTCGAAAGAGTCACCCTTTTCGTAAGCCTGGGCAGCGCGAGCGATGAAGTTGTTTAGCATCATCAGCGTCCCGATGCCATCAATAATGTCGTGAGGTGAGCGGAAGACGAGATCGCGTCGAACAAGCGAGGCTCCGACGTCAGCAGGAAGATGCAGGACAAACATGGTTGGGACCTTGGGAGCAGGAGGATCAGAGTTGGCCCATTCGTTGCCGGTTTGACTGGTCGAGATGTGG
Organism: Fusarium piperis; assembly: GCA_027886205.1. Taxonomy (NCBI): domain Eukaryota; kingdom Fungi; phylum Ascomycota; class Sordariomycetes; order Hypocreales; family Nectriaceae; genus Fusarium; species Fusarium piperis. The sequence continues at coordinate 18,056 of RZGM01000225.1, read as the reverse complement.
ACAAGAGTCCTTTCAAGCCAAGCATCTCTGTCCGATTCGCCTTCAAACTGACGGTATGTCTTTGCCCATTCGCCAGTCTGGGCATTCTCATTGACCTCGGCAGCAAGAGTGGGATGAGCATATCTCAGAGCAAGCCAAGCCTTTCTCAACGCCTTGTCGACCTGAAGCTCAGCATCCTCTTGAGAAGTGCCCTGGGGAACATCGATGGTGAGAGAAACATGACCGGTCATGCCAAAGAACATGCGGCCACTGGCCTCGTAGAGGGTCACCATGGCGGCGTAGAAGAACTCAATCTCATCGATAGAGCGACTCCATACTCGAGGGCTGACCTGGCGCCAAGCGAGGTTTGTAGATGACATATTCGCGAGAAAAGACAAGACACATCGATTGAATAACGATGGGAATGAGGAGGAAGAAAGGAAAAGGCAACAAGCGCGGTCCGGTGACAATATAAGGGAATCATCTGGTGTATCCGAGGCATGAATGGTTGGGGTAGACATCCGGTGTTCTCCCGCCGACGGATCATCGGTCCGCAACTCCGGTTCGTCAGTGAAGGGGCTCACTATTTCCTGAATAGGAAATAAGAGTTCTGGAGTGTCATGGAATCTCAAAGAGGAATTATGGAATCATGGGGACCAAGGAAGTTGACTTGAGGGCACAATGCTGAGTGAGTATATTTAGCTGGTGATGGCCTAAGACCGACCTTGTCCCTCATCTGTCTCTAGTCTAATTACCATTTAACTTATTGAGGTCCATGGTCTAAATAACAATTCATCCAGAAAAGCGATGCCCCGACTCATACTATTCCAAGAATCCCCATTGCGTCCAAAGGCGCTTCCTTTCCCTTCAAAACGACGCTCGCGGGCCAATCCACAAGGTCCTCCCATTCAGAACCTCGAACCTTTTCGATAATAGCTTCCATCAATGGCTGCGGCCAGCCCTCAACGAACCAATGTCCAGACTCTGACCAATACAATAACGTGTCATAATACGCCAGAGTCACCAGAGCCAAGTGGTTTCCTGAGCCCACTAGATCGAGAAAGTCACGCGAGATCATCATGGGCCACATGAACTGGACACGCATCTCTGGCGGACATGATATTGTTGGACGGTTGATGGTATCCTGGAGACAGCTGTCAAAAGACGCGAGGGCCGTGATCAAGACGAGCTTGGCTTTCGGGTCCTGAACGTCTGACTCTGCCCGGAGCTTGAGTTTGGGAACACGAGTCAAGAGCTCATGGAACACTTCTGTTGGCAGATGAGGATGGGTAGACAAACTGAAGAAGTCCTTGAGCGGTCCATTAATGATACTTTTTCCTTCTGAGGAAAGCAAGAGAGCACTGATGCCGTTGACAAGAGAAAACATTTCAATCAACGCCTCAATCGGCATTAAGCATCCGTGTGCATGATGATCCTCGCAACTGGGGAAAGCGGCGAACTTGTTGGCGACGACGAATATTGCGGCCGCGTATAGTGCGTGGCAGTTTGTCGACGTTATCGGTCCCGAGAGGACTTCTCTGATGCCCCTGACAGCCAGATCATGGTGCTTGGAGGCGAGTAGAACATAGGACTGTCTCTTTTCAGGATGAAGATAAGCCAGGTGATATGCAGACAGGGACAGAATCTCTCGCAAAAAGTATGGGTGAGAAAAAGCCTCGCGAGGCATGTCGTGCAGGAAGGTTGACTCGACTCTGTCTGAGAAGCATAGTGTTTTATACGTGACGGTTGGGTAATGATACATGAGCTCAACGTTGGCAACCCAACAGTCAGCGCCCTCTTGAGAGCCTTCGAACAGAGCCCCAGAGAGCAAGGACGAAATGTTGAAGCCAGAAGGGCTACTGTTGGGTGGATGGAGAGATCGGTCGGGTATGTGAATACCTTGTTGCTCGCCATGGGAGGACGCAAGGCTGCATGGGACCTTGTGTCTCACGCAGGCCGAACATGGAACCGCTTCATCGCACTATATCCATCCAGTCAGACGATCCCCCGAAACTAACCTTGCAGGCCAACTCACCTTTACTCGTCTCTTCTTACATCTTGTACAGCCATTTCGGGATTTCTTATATCCCGCACGAGCGGATCTAGCCTCTTGCATAGCAGCGTTAGACAAATCGAGACTCGAAAAAGAGGGATTCAACTGGAACGAAGAGCGTGCATATGGTGGCAGCAGAGCTCGGTCTCGTACCGAGCTTCGTTTTAAAGGGAGACAACCCGCTGATAGAACCCGAGCAACGCGAACGCGAACGCGAGCTTGAAGCGTCAGCAACCAATCATCAGCCAAACAACCTTGTCTCGATCCGGGGCTTCCGGGCGCCAAGGATCATTAGCGTCAGATCCTACCATTTCTGGCCTTCTGCTTCCAAAGCGTGTCGAAGCGAAGAAAGAATGGTTGGCTGGATAACATCAAGGCTGGTCAGTGGTTGTATGTATGAAATGGTTGGTTAGCCCCTGAGTTCTCGTGAATAGTCCAAGGCGGATAGAGTCCAGAAGATACATTGATGCCGTATAAGAAATATAGTCTCAATTTGGCGCCTCATAGGATGGGGTCCCCCGACCTTTTGAGCGGCCTGGCGGCTTAATTTTGCTGTTCAGCAACTGAGAAGTCTCGCTCTTGATTTCATGACCAGGGCGTTTGTGGATGCTATTCAGCTGGAAAAGGCGGGCGCTCGTAAAAATTCATTCCGTTTTATTATATAATTAATTATCTGTTGCGCAAGCTTATTCTGTGGGTTGATCCAAGCGACACAATGCATTCAGAGGGGGACCTAATACAGGTCTTTATGCTCTGCCTTGATCATGTCCGCCCCCTTCTCACCGACCATGTACACCGAGTTCTGGATGCGACAATCCGGAATGACAGGAATGACAGACGCGTCAATCACACGCAGCTTTGAGATGCCATGCACCTTCAGCTTCGGGTCTACGACGCCCTGGTCAATATTCTTGGAGAGACGCGCAGTTCCGCAAGGATGGAAGGCAGTCTGGCAACGGTCTAGGACAGCATGGTGCATCTCCTCGTCGCTGTCAAGAGGCATCTCCCAAGGATACTCAGCCAGGACAATGTCCTTGAAACCCTTGCCCTTTGTCAGGACGTCGTAGCTGAATCGGATGCCCTCCCTCATCGCAATGACGTCGAGGTCGTCGGCGAAGAAGTTGAGGTTGATGTTGGGCTGGACGAGAGGATCAGAAGAGTTGAGTGTCACCTCGCCAGGGTCGGATACTGGACGGACGAGATCGACAACGACGCTCAGATGGCAGCCACTCTTAGGAGTCGGGTAGTGCCACTGGAAAGCACTGCCAAACATGGCGACAAAGTCGAGTTCGAAGTGTGGCTGTCCTTGAGGGCAGAAGGGGTCCTTTCCGCCGTTGGCGGCTTTGCGCTGTCTGTATTGCGCATCCTTCTCGAGATAGCTGTCGATCCTGGGGAAACCTACCATCTCGAGAAGACCAGATCCCATGGGACCGGCGTGGCCATTGTTGAAGGCGGACACAGTGTTGTCATGCTTGGGTCCCTGGCGGAGGAGGTGGTCATCCATGCCATAACCGTCCTTGACCTTAAGCACGAAGGGAACACCAGGGTGGTCAAGCAAGTTCTGACCAACATGTCGAGAATCGACGAGTGTGGTGATTCCATGCTTGGAAAGCTCATTCTTGGGGCCGATGCCGCTGAGCATGAGCAGCTTAGGGCTCTCAAAGACTCCCTGGGAGAGAATGACCTCGCGGGTGGCGTAGAAGCTCAGCTCGGCACCAGAGGAGTCGATGACGGTGACGCCCTTACACTCACGGCTCGCTTGGTCGATTATGAGCTTCTTGGAGTGAACCTCGGCGAGGATGGTAATATTGGGTTTGTTCTTGACAAACAAGAAGCTTCCAGAGCGCTGGCCTTTGTAGATGGTGTCCACGCAGTGAGTAAGGCCAATCATCTCGCCATCGTAGATGTTCTCAGTCAAGTTGCCTCCACGATCCTTCCAGGCTTCGGTGAGGAGATCACGGAAGGGCTGGAGATCATCCAGAAGCTCGGCGTGGGAGATGGGAAGAGGTCCGCCCTTTCCAAGCTTCTGCAGATCCTTGGGATAAAGGCCGAGGTCATCGTGGTAGGTGGCACTCTTGCGAAGGTATGGAACGAGGGGATCCCAAGTCCATTCCTTACCGCCGTACTCCTCCCACATGTCAAATGTAGGTTTGCAGCCAGGAATCCAGGTGAAATAGTTCAGCGACGAGCTTCCGCCGAGAGCCTTGCCACGGGTATTAGGCTTCTCGATACGCTCATAGTCGTCGCGTTTGACCATGGTAGTCTTGTAAGCCCAGTCATGCTTGCTGCCACGAAGGCTCATGGCAGACGAGGGCGTAGTGATCTCATGGACATCTTGCGGGTTACCGACGCCAGCTTCGACAATGAGGATGCTCACGTTGGGGTTCTCAGCGAGACGACCGGCGACGACATTGCCGGCTGTGCCGCCTCCAACGACGACAAAGTCAAAGTGAGAGCCGTTCTTGGGCATGATGAAAGATGAGCTTTTGAGAGTTGTTTGTACTGTATTGTATTGGTTTGTTACTGGAGGTCAACTGAGGTCTTACACCAGCCTTTTATCTTGCTCCTCGGGCCCTCAACGGCTTGATCCCCTCACTTCACATATTCACATTCCAGCCACTGCATCAACATGAAATCATGCTTCCACGTAGCTACCATTCCACTAATGCGGGATGAATAGAGTTCATAAGAGCAATTGGGTAGATAGTACTTCCCAAACCAGCGGTCGATGTTTACATTCCCCAACCATCGTTACGCCCTGCCACATGTGCAGTAGTGATGGATGCTCAGCTCAGGGTGAAGTTTCATCATGATGCCGTCTCAGCTCCTCACTTCATGCATAGTCCGAACTCAAGCAAGATTTCTGTTGTCTCTCTTCTCGGTTTCAGCAAGCCGTGTGGCCCGTATCGGGGAGCCGGATAGCCGTCGGCCACCGTTGGCCGGGGCTTGATCCACAACTGCGACCATGGCGAGGGGCCTGCGTTTTTTATTGGCATTCGTCCATCTTTGACCTGCTGGAGCTCGAGCTTAGCTCTTTTGAGTAATACTACACTGCGAATAAGCATCCTAACAGTAGAGACATGATCGTCTTCTGGCCTCATGCCGACTCCCTGGTCTTGCTGCTGGCACATCGGCATCGCCTTGCCTAACATGCCGTTATCCCGGCCTCACCCAAAGGATCAGTTACGTCACGTCCAAGATTTCCGGCAGAGAACAGCCGCTATATAGCAATTCCAGAGGGTGAATCAGATAGAGGTGATTAGTTATAAAGGTGAACGTAGCCGTCAGTCGTCAGGCTTCATCACAAGCCCCAGCATCAGCATTTATCCAGCCCCCCTTTTCAAATCTCCACCAAAACCATCTTAGTCGTTCACCACCATGGCCCCAGTCTACACCCTGGCCGAAGGTAATCCCCCGAGTCTCAGGGCCGCAAGAAGTAATACTCACCGTCCTACAGGGTGCCCCCAGCCCAGCAACGCGACCAGTGTCCAGTTGCGGAATGGCTCTGGAGGAGGTCTTGTCCTGCTTCAAGACACGCAACTGATCGAGACCTTGGCCCATTTTGCCCGCGAGCGAATTCCTGAACGGTAGGTTTCCCGACAAGCTTTCTTTAACTCCAACTAACTCTCCATCCAGTGTCGTCCACGCGAAAGCAGCAGGGTATGGCCTCTATACTTCTCTCGAAAACTCCTCCTCTAACATGATTCAGCGCATACGGCGAAATCGAAGTCACAGATGACTGCTCCGACCTTACCTCGGCCAGCTTCCTCAGCGCTGTTGGCAAGAAGACCAAGTGTCTTCTTCGCATCTCGACTGTCGGGCCTGAGCGAGGATCCGCTGATACAATTCGAGATGTACACGGTTGGGCGATGAAGCTCTACACTGACGATGGTAATCTTGATTTTGTATTCAACAACACGGTACGTGATGCTGCCTACATGGATAGAACGAGGTTGACGTAGGAAGCCCGTCTTTTTCATCAGGGATCCTGTCAAGTTTCCGTCTCTGAATCGGTCTCACAAGCGGCATCCCAAGACAAACATGCCAGATGCTGATATGGTAAGTTTTGATTCGAACTAGTGATTCCTTCTCGATACTGACGTGGCATTAGTTCTGGGAGTATGCTCGGGTAGCACGCCAGATATTCCAGCCATGACTGACATTCTACTAGTTTCCACGTCGGCAATCCCGAAGGCATCCACGAGCTCATGCATCTCTTCAGCGACCGCGGCACTCCAGCTTCTCTGCGTACCATGAATGCCTACAGCGGCCACACTTACAAGTTCAACAAGGAGGTACGCCTGCCCAGCTTCCATGTCGCGTTTCTATCTAACGTATGTTTCTCCAGGATGGTTCGTTCAGCTACATCAAGATGCACATCAAGAGCCAGCTCGGCGTCAAGAACCTGGATCGAAAGACGGCTACGAAAATCGCAGGCGAAAACCCCGACTATCTCGTACACGATCTATTCGAAGCGATTGAGAAGAAGGACTATCCAAAGTGGGACATATTTGTGCAAGTCATGAGTCCCAAGCAGGCCGAGAACTACAAGTGGAACATCTTCGACATGACCAAGGTCTGGCCGCACAAGGACTTTCCTCTTCGCAAGATTGCACAGTTGACTTTGAACGAAAACGTACGTCTCGACTCATAGCCAGTTGGGGTTGGACAATCATGCTGACTTGTATAGCCAAGCAACTACTTTGCCGATATTGAGCAAGCTGCCTTCTCGCCTTCCACCATGGTTCCAGGATGGGCTCCATCTGCTGACCCCAGTGAGTGAATACTAAAACCAGTCATGACTTGGCATATGTACTGATACGACCCAGTCCTGCAAGCTCGCATGTTCTCGTACCCTGACGCCGCTCGTTACCGACTCGGAACAAACTACCAAATGCTCCCAACCAACGCTGCCAAGTCAGCAGTATACTGCCCATTCCAGCGGGACGGCTTCATGAACTTTGGAACCAACTACGGTGACGACCCGAACTACGTCGGTTCCATGCTCAAGCCCGTCGCCTTCAGGACGACAGCCGCTGGAGGAACGGTTTCGCCTGCCTTTACCAACCACGAGAAATGGGTGGGAGAGGTTTCCAACTTTACAACTACCGTCGGGCCTGAAGACTTTGAGCAGGCGACTGGGCTCTGGAGGGTTCTGGGAAAGGAGAAGGGGCATCAGGAGAGATTCATCGAGAATATTGCTGACAATATTGCAAACATCAAGAACGACAAGCTACGAAGCATGGTCTATGGTAAGTCGAGGCCACCCATTCTATCGTGTTCTCGCTAATTGGCTCGGGATGTAGATCTCTTTTCACAGGTTAACTCGGATCTGGGTGCGCGTATTCGCGAGGCAGTTGAGCTCATGAGGTCCAAAGCCTAGCCCCCTGATTGATGCGCACCGTTCATGGACACGATGAGCAATGGGAATAGAAGACTGGAGTGGAATTATGAAAACTTTTATAATACAGGGATGAGCAGCATGGTAGATAGTTGCGAATATGGATGTAAGGCAACTTCGAAGAGAATGAACCTCTGCAAGACAGATGATTACACCAAAGCATTTCCCATGAACGTTTTGAGACCTTGATCCGTGTGAATTCAGCCGTACTCTCACAGTCTTGTCATCAATGACTTGTCCAAAAGAAGGCACCAGGCGCAATACCAAAGGCCTAGAACATTCCCTCCAGAGTCAAACTCCCACAATCAAGACACTCTCGAGTCAGCCTCGTCAGAGACCCTGGAGGGTTGTGACAAGCTCTCGGCCCGACTTTCCCTGTTTTCCATCGCTTCCATTGGCTATGTAGTCCTTCCCAATGAGGGTATAGTCCAGCCATTCTCGTCATTCTGATTGTGTGGGAACCTTGCAGGCCAATCAGGTGTCAACTGTGACAGTTGATGGCCAAGGGTATGCAAGTCTGAGAAACGCATGCACAAGTTGTGACGAGCCAGCTGAACCTGATGCCTGGGTACGCGTCCCGTCACCGCTTTGTCTTGGCTGTTCCAGGAGTCGAATCACAATGAAACCCTGGGGCGCCATACAGATTGGCATGACCTCCTTTCCCGTCATTGTGGTGGTATTTGGGATAGTAATGAATCTGGCGTCCACTCTTCATCGAATGCGTCGAATCCGTTGCTTTCGGTGCGGCAGAGAATATTCAACAGGCATCGTTCAACTCCATACCGCACACCGCCAGTCATGGAAGCCATCACACCCGTCATGTTGCGGATGTACTCCATGTTGAGTCCCGTTCTCGCTCCGGGGTCAAAGCTAGAGAACAGGGCCGTGTAGAGGCCGTCTACAGATCCCTGCCACTGGGGCCTTGCCGAGTCGAGGAAGGTGTTCAAGTATGTGACCAACTGAGTGTCGTAATGACTGGGGCCAGGCAAGTCTGCGGCAGCCGTAGAGTCCGAGGTCGACTGCTGCAGCAAGATGCAAATAAAGAACAGGCACGCCAGCCTCGTAAACTCGGACTCAGTGCAGGGGTCGTGTCGTATTGAGCCAGCTTCGTTGTGTTTCAGGTGCAGCTTCAGCAGATGCAGGGCTTCTTGGATGGCGGGAAATTGACTTGTCCCGTGAGAGTAGATCTCTGGCGAGTTGGCTCTAAAGGTTCCAAAGTCCTGGACAAAAGACAGTAGCCATAAGCAGCGGATGCGATGAAGATTGACTGTGTCGCCCAGGACGGGATGCAAGTGAGCGGCCAGATGTTGGTCTGAGAGCTCCTCGATCTGATTAGAGCAGTCAAACCACGACGGCTTGGACATGAGCGATACCCTGACAGATGTTAGCTACTGTGAGAAACTATGATGGGATGTTGGCCTTACAAGAATGTCGTGAGTTCGAGCCGCCAGTTGCTCTGAAGTGATTCTATTCCACCACGAGCCTGAATCAAGTTTGATAGGCCATTGTAATGGACATGCCACTCAGCTTCGGTCCCCCAGTACCTCTGCAGAACAAGCTGTCAGCATTCAACTGGGAAGAGTTCGCTGTTTCTGCCATACCTCATAAGTCAACAGGCGCAAGACAGCGGCCAGAACATCGTCACTCAAGGCACGCTCCGGATCCTCCATCCAAACCTGTACAATTCGCACCGCTTCAGCTTTGAACTTGAGCGCTTCTTTCGATTGGCCAAGGCCCTGCATGCGAGCCAAGTGCGCAGCCGAATGAGCCATGATGGCATTGAAAGATGCCGCGTTGGACAGGTCAAGTGGACACCAGACGTCGCGCATCGGGTTGAAGGCTTGGCCGTGCATGTCGTCAAACATCATGGTCGCGTACGTGCTCAACCCTACAGATGGGATTAGCGTCAAGGATCGCAGTTTCTGACGCTACTCACAGTGATGGAGAAGCCTGTGATGTTGACAAGTGAGCTGGACTGGAAACTGGTCAAAGGGATCTAGTCGAGCCGACCCCAGCGCGAGGTTCATTCCAGACATTGCCTGGCCTGGCACTCCATACATCATTGAGTCCAAGTCAGTGTTAAACATGACAGGATCCAGCATCCCTCCGCCGGCTAAAATAGTGCTGTCCAGGGATGTGTCGGTCGTCTCGGTCGAGGGCTGCGAGTCGGTCGCCTCGCTCGTTGAAGGTGTTGGTAGCAATACATGCTGTGGTCGGTTTTCTCGTTGTCTCTTGGCGAGATCTTTCCTGTGTCTGCGTTGCCTCCAATGCTCCCGCATGGCATGGCTTCGGGCGCCATGCTGATGAGGTGAGACAAAGGCATATTCTCTCGGTGGAGGGCTAGGCTTCTGGGTGTTTTGCGGTGTCATTGCCCTAATAAGTCTCGTGGGCTGAGAGGAGAAGGTGGAAGTTGACCCTTAAAAGCGGCCTGTAGTGGTTTTTATGTAGGGCTGTTGAGAGAAGCAAGGAGGGTGAGCTGCCTGGGTATTTAAGCAAAGCTTAAATGTGTCAGGGGTACGCTGGAGGTACACATGGTGACATGCGGGGCTACTTACTACCTACGCATGAGACAGTAAGAGCCCTAATTTCCTAGAGAGTCGATATAAGCCTGACCTTGGAAATTGACAAGACGCTTGACCAGAGGTGTCAAGAAGTTCGCCATCGGTCTGTTTTTGCTTGGACCGGGGCTCGGGGTTCTGGTGACCAGAACAGCATACTCTTGCAGTAGGTATCTAGTTGAACGTTGCCGCAACTTAGGTGGCAAAGGTCTCGGTAGCATTAGTCGTGATGCCGCATCGATGGGCCACGCAAAATTCTCCCTTCTCAGCCACACTACCAATGAAAGGAGGGAGACGGGAATAACGCGAGAAATAAACCAAGATGACGCCCTACGATGATACTCGCACACAGTCCGCCCATCACACTTTTCGCCGCCCCCCCGGATTGTAGTCGTAGCTGAATTGATGTTATGTAAATATTTGCTCTCCTGGATCCTTTTCGAACATTTCACTCCAATCACAGATAAACCGCTTATAAGTAATGCTCCCAACCAAGAAATCCTGTTTTTCTGGCGCTGGTATTTGGCATGCCTAGTGGCGAATAGTTCGCTGACGCTTTTTATACGATTCCACCAGCATGTCGATTTGCGTATCCACTTCCTCTATCATATCCGTACTGCCATAACGCATCTCAATAAACTCAAAGTCAAAAATTATAAACATTCTATCGTAGTAGTAGATATTGTTTGGACTAATATCGTTAAGTAGAATACTAAATAGTCGAATTGCCTTCAGTGGCTTTCTAAGCTTAGAGCGTAATTGATCTTCTTCGATAAATGGCATGCGCTCGTCTATCATCGTGAACCCACTAATATCAAAGAGGATCAAAGCTCGGGAGCCATTAACTTTTATTACCCCGTAGAGCTTAAGGATATATCGTTCCTATAGGTCTTTAAGATGTTAGTACGTCTTTATCTCGATATCGAATAGGTTTTCTGCATTATCTCCAAGGTCTTTAAGAGTTCTTCGTCTTCTTTCTTCACAATGATGTCAGCTAGACATTAAAAGTTGCAACTCATTTTAAGGATAACCCAGACGGAATATTTCTTAAAACTCTCTAATAAATGAAAAGCCATAGGGCTACGCTCATGTGCTCAAGGTATCTCGTCTATCCAAGTTCACAGCCAAGACGTTGAGTCTCGGCTCACAAAAAGTCTAACATCTATTGCTTTTCCAAGTTTCCTGCAATCATGGTCTCATCTCTCGACTGCTTCAAGAACGGCACCAACTTGGTACCACCGGTGCCCGTCAACTCCTCCCCGGCCTTTTTCGACGAAGAGCTAGCGAGGTTCTGAGGTCCTTCCTTGCTGCTTTGTCGGGAAGGTAGGACGATATATCTTGTGACGATCTGGATGTGCTTGTTTCGGAACTTGCTCAGAGCATCGGTGGTGGATGTGAATGCTTCCTGCAAGCGGTGCTGTCCCTCTGTCGTGGGAGGTAGGAGAGCCAGTTCTCGAATACTACCCATTCGGGCAATGTGTGTGAGGAAACGACGGTGAGGACCGGGCATGTACTCCTTGACGATATCGTGGTAGCTCTTCTCGCCCTTCACCTCGGTATTGTTACCGCTCGTGATATGCTCAACTCCAAGCACGATATCAAAGAATTGGATGAGGGAGCTTTGTCCGTTGCTACCGCCTCGCAAGTGTCTCCATTCGCCCTTGCCGTCACCCTCGTCGTAGAACACGCCCCTTGGCAGACCGGCAGACTCCATGTTCTTACTTCCAGCCAAGAAGGGTCGAATCTTGTAGTAAAAGGTCATTGGGTCGCACTTTTCGTACATCCTCTCGAGCAACACTCCCACACCATCAATACACTCCTTAAGTTCTTGGAGAGCAGAGACAATAACATCGTAGTCTCTTGTCTTGACAGCCTCGAGAGCCTCCATCATGCGAGGGATGATACCACCAGCCCTGGCCTCCATCGCCACACTAATGAGCAGGAACCATGACTCCGACTCGGTCCCGGTAAATGTATGAAGGGTATCGAGTTGGCTGAGGTCGGAAAAGTCGCTGCTTGAGCAGGAAAAGTTCCAGAGGTTGGCGGCAGCATATGTGAGAACAGGAGGGAGTTCGAGATGCTTCGAAACTTGGAGGAAGGGGACTGTGATTTGAGGGGGCAGGATCTAGGAATAGTTAGTACATCATAGCTAAAGACGAGATGCCTTTTTGGCTTACCTGTGCGGGCTTCTCACCACCCCAGACATAGGCATGTGTCAAGAAAGCCATGATAGAATATGCTCTCCTCCACTCAGCCTCTGAACGGAGTCGGTCTGTGAAGAGCACGGGGAGTTGATCGACAGCTCTTCTGATGCCATTTTCGACCAGAGCCGGAAGATGTTGGATGATAAGCTCCCAGGGCTCATAGTAGGGGTCAGGTAGTTGCCTCAGAGGACTATGCTCTGGGAGAAAGGCATTGCTGGAAACAGCAAACTCGTTCAACTCGGCTGTTGGCTTGATCCGAGGAATATGGTGTGGTACTGCGTGAGGCGACATTGTAAACGAAGCGATGGTGTGTAGGACCGTGGGTGATACTGCAGCGAAAGTGGCGTCTAGTCTTTGTTGGACTGATAAGTGATGGTGTTGAAGAACAATTGATCAGATAAAGCGTCGACACCAGGTCTAAAATAGAGTTGATTGTTCCCATGGGGGCATTGTTTCCGTCTTCCGCCTTGTTGTCGAACCCACCTTGTTTTCCCATCCGTCCCGTTCCTCCATCCGCTTTGTTTTCAGCCGCATACTTACACATCCGCCGCCGGTTCTTGAAGAAATGAATCCGTGTCTTCCGTTCCGGCATCATGCGGACGATTGAGAATGATACCCATTGACCAATCAGCTTCTGCAGATTGCTCAAAATGGACATGATGACGTCCACTCTACGGGGCCCGGAAGACGGAACTTCGGATGTGGGTCTTCCGTGCTTCCGCTCGGGCGTCTTCGTAGATACCGGAAGCGACCGAGATGGGGCTCGACAGAACATAAAGTGATTTCACAATCCCAGCTCCCAAGGCCAGTCGTACGATTCCATCATCAGTCATCTCAAGTCACTCTCAATACCCTACCTTGCCTTACCTATACTAACACATTCAATTCACAATGGAGTTGTCGGGATTCGTCGATCGTCTACGGAGCGGAGCCTCCCCCAAGTTCCCGCAAGATGCCAATTCGTTAGACTTTGCCCGTCATCTCGACTTCCAGGACAAGCTAAGCCATCTTCGGGATGAGTTTGTAATCCCCACAAAGAGATCTCTCAAGAAGAAAGCCTTGGATGGATCGATTCCCTGTAAGTAGCCATGCCGAGTCAAGTGTTGAGACTAGCTGACCCAATCTAGCCCACGGTGCCTCTTCCAATGGCACTAACGGTACGAACGGTCACAGCAATGGCCACAACGGATCAAGTGACGACTCGGAGCAGTGCCTCTACTTTGTTGGCAACTCCCTTGGTGCTCAACCCAAGGCAGTCCGAGAGTATCTCAACGCTCAGCTCGAGACATGGGCATCCATCGGTGTCAACGGCCACTTCAGCGCCTTGGGCAACTCCCCACTGACGCCCTGGCAAGACATGGCTGAGGACTGTGCTATCAAGTCTGCCGATATCGTTGGAGCTTCCCCGAGTGAGATCGTCGTCATGAACACATTGACGGCCAACCTGCACTTCTTGATGGCCAGCTTCTACAAGCCAAATGAGAAGCGCCACAAGATCATCCTCGAGTGGAAGCCTTTCCCCAGTGACCACTACGCCATTGAGAGTCAGGTTGTCTGGCATGGACTGGACCCTGAGAAGAGCATGGTCAAGATCCACCCCAACGATGACTTTATCATCACAACGGATTTGATCCTGGCTACTATTGATGAGCACGCCGAGGAGACTACCCTACTCCTTCTCCCCGGCATCCAATACTACTCTGGTCAGCTCTTCGACATCCCCCGAATCACGGCCTACGCTCAAGAAAGGGGAATCGTCGTCGGCTGGGACCTTGCTCACGCCGCCGGCAACGTCGAGCTTAAGCTTCATGACTGGAACGTCGACTTTGCCTGCTGGTGCACATACAAGTACATCAACGCTGGCCCCGGTTCCATCGCCGGAGCCTATGTCCACGAGAAGCACGGCAAGGTTGAGTTCAAGGATGACTCTGGCAAGCCCACCTACCGGCCCCGTCTGATGGGTTGGTATGGAGGAGACAAGAGCGTCCGCTTCAACATGGACAACAATTTTGTGCCTACTGTTGGTGCAGGAGGATACCAGCTTTCCAACCCCTCGGCTATTGATCTGGCTAGCTTGTCCGGCGCTCTCTCTGTCTTTAACAAGACCAAGATGTATGACATTCGATCCAAGGCTCTCGTCCTGACTGCCTATGCCGAGCATCTACTCGACCAGATCATTTCCGAGTCATCAGATGAGACACCCCTCTTCCGCATCATCACTCCTCGTGATCCCGCGCAAAGAGGAACCCAGCTGAGTGTACTTCTCAGGGAAGGCCTGATGGACAGAGTGAGCGAGGCTCTAGAGGAGAACGGAGTCATCTGCGATAAGCGAAAGCCCGACGTGATCAGAGTTGCCCCCGTGCCTCTGTACACGAGGTTTGAGGATGTGTGGAAGTTTATGCAGGTGCTGAGGGGTGCACTGAAGCCATGATTTCATACGATACCAAAGACTGTAGTGTTAAATAATGAGCAAGCAGTAATGATTCACTTAAGATTATCAGAGAGCCGTGGACCTAAGATGAACTGCCTCGGTTTGACCCTAGAGTTTGCCCCTATTGTGCGAGCATGGCTGTTGCATCATTGCCTCTAGAGATACCCATCTTCAATGAAACCAGCGCCCTTGTCTCTCTGAACCACGTACCAGACCGTATATGGCTTCGCCTAAACTTGACATAGGACCAGACCAAGAAAGGGATCTAGCCGTCCCGAGTTTCCTACACCGACCTCTTCGTACTTTCCATGTACCTCGCCTTTCCACTCTTGATCGTCGATTATGGACTGTACCTATGGCCCCCAAGCAGCCAACTCCTGAAGCTATAAATCCGACAGTTCACACCATCGGCACATCGCCTACCATCGCCTTACACTTCGGCTACACATGGACAGCCAAATCTCATTGACCAATAATGCCAAACCCAACATGACAATCTCCTTGTCATCATGCATCTCCGGATAGAAAAAAAGGCCGCATTTTCGGTGGTTGGTATCAACATCCTGTGGGGACCAAAGCGGACCCTTCTCCGAACTTCCGCTTATCGATCCGCACTTCGGAAGACAGAATACGGATCCGAACAAGATCAAGATTCGTCATCTTACAGGAAACTGAGCCAAAGATGGAAGTCTATTGCCGATATCTATCACAATCAAAGATGATGCGTCAGATCTATACCGCCCCCCGCGTCCAGCAGAGCAAACAGGTTCAGTGCCGAACCGGAATCTCCTTCCATACCCGTCGGCCCGCCCCAGTAACTCGGATCAGGGGTTTGCAGCATGGACTCGCTTAAGCCTAGGAAAGCCGAATCGAGATCCCCAAATGGCGGTGATCCGACGGCTTGTAACCCGTTGTGTTGCAGGAATGACCGGTCCAGGAAGTCCCGTGGCCGGCTGTTGGATGCCGGACTAGCCGCCAGATGACTTGGGTCTCTGGTGGCAGCCGGAGAGGTCGGATCTGTCCCGGCTTCAGATGGAATCAAGCCAAAGAGTTGACTCGAGTTCTCGGTGCGTCGCTGACGCTCTGCTAGCTCGCGCTTCTCGAGGTACTCGAGGGCTGCAGTCAGAAGTGACTGCGCGATAAGGGAGTACTGCCTTGCGTGCGTATCGTGTTTTGAGCAGTGATCCAAGGCGTGGATGGACATGCGCGTGTACTTTTCTAGTATCCGGCCAAAGCCGCCTAGAAGGCCTATCCCGAGGACAAGGGAACTTGCGAACAACCAGGATCTAGTGAGGGTTAGATGTAGTTCCCTTGCAATGTAAGGATACTCACACTAGTACTGGCACATGTCCAACAAGAACTCTTCGCTGGATCAAGTCCAATATGGGATCCACCATTAGACTTGCTGCATCAATGCAAGCATCCGCCAGTTTCGACTTGCCAGACGTCAAGGCGGATCGACCATTCGAAGACACTGCCGTATCGGATAACCGTCGACAAAGCTCATACATGAGAAATGGTCGAGAGACAAGCATGACGGCGTAATAATATGTCGACAAGACCTGGCATGCACCGCTAGCTTGGGCTCGGTCATGGGTTTCGGGGTTTGCGATGATATCCTTGAGTTGCTTCAGCCAACGAGATGACCAATCTCGTAGCTGGAGTGATATTCCTTCGGTAAGTTGTAGAGATATTTTTCGTCTGGAGTAGATTTCTGTCACTACTCCCTCGAGGACGAGAAATATCTGAACAGACGCGTTAAGGAGATCGGGAGCTTCATTCGCGCCTTCGTTTGGATTTTGATAGGGCACAGTGCAGTCAACATCTGAAGTCGCGGGTGGCCGTCCCATGGAGGTGCTCAAGAAGAGATCGACCACTCGTAAACTCTTCCAAAGACGATCTCGTTGCCTGTGGATATCGGGTCCGAATCGTGCATTGACTTCGGTCCTGTGAATTCCGACAGAGTACGCTGCCCGTACTGCGATGCCGAAGAACAGGAACGCACCGTTGATCTGACACGAGCAGAGCATGTACAACGTAATGAGTGTGAAAATCTGGATGGTGGTTACGCTGAGGTTGCCACTCAGATTTGCGTATGCTCTGTCACGGGCGTACTCAAAGTAGTCCTGTGCCATCTCTTCGTTGTCCATCTGGCTTCCAATGGCCAACACGAGAAGATTCACAACTGTAGTAGCATCATCGGGCTTCTGGTCGAGATTCGCCCACAGCATGAGATCCTCCAACAGTCGGCGATTGTCAAACAGATCCACAAGTCCAGTTGCAACAGACAAGTACGTCGACACTGCTGAGGGGATATCATCAGAATTGATGCTCGGAAGACGATTATCACCAGGTACTCGCCGAGACTGATGTGCAGGCGTGTTCTCGAGCACAGAGTAACGGCTTGTCTGAGGCGCAAAGGCATTCTGGCCAACTCTGATGGTGACAAGCTGTCGGACAGACTGAAAAAAGGAGAGAGGGGCACAGTCTCCAACAAAAATGAGTTTTCCTTGAGCATCACAAACCAGTCTTGCCTCTCTCGGCACTTCAGTCTCATCCTCAGCGTCCATCCCTTGGGGTTGTGCCGGTATCGGCCTGGTGAGCTCTGCATCTGCCGGTGTAGATGGGGTTGTATTTCTTGTAGAATGAGCACGGGCATCTCTCTCGGAGGCTGGAGGAGATGTCAGGGATGCCAATGACCGGCCATTGCGACGTCGTCGCTGAGGGGAGTAGTGACAATAATGAGGCCTCTGTCGCCGTGCACAGTAGCCACATGGCAACTTGCCATCGCATTTGACCTTGCCAATCATCAGTCTCACTCTTAAAGCCGGAGAATACATAAACTCACTTTTCTAGCCTTGCAGCCATCGCAGGCATTGGCGATGCGGCTGCGGATGTACCGTCCTGTCTCAGGTTCCGCAACGTCCATGCTTTTATGAGAGAGGGCGGATGTTTCGGTGAGAATTTGAGGTGTGACGGAAACACTGTGGGCCGAGCTCGGTAGTTGAGTCTTGGCCGCCGGAAAGGAGCGGATGTGGGAAATTGTTAGTGCAATGCCGAGCCGGCTTAAGGAAGAGATGACTAGGCTAACCTAGAGGGGATGATAATGAGGAACAATGTGTTACATATCCAGACGACACGGGTTCCGTCATATGACTAATCCGGCTCTATAAGAGAGGAATCCAGCAGCCCTTAGATAGAAAAGGGATAACTTAATATATATATATAATTATACCCTTACCTTGCACTTTGCCTTATATTTATGCCTTGCTTTTAATAATAAAGCTACTAGAGTTAGCCTCTTACCCTTTGCTTTTAGTAATACTTAGATCTCTTATTAGAGTTAAGAGATTTATAATAATTAATAGTAATTAAAGCTTCTTTTAGCTTAACCTATGCTTTATTTAATAAACCTATTATTAAAAATAAA
>RZGM01000224.1:0-20364 GCA_027886205.1 Fusarium piperis | reverse complement strand
GGGATGCTTAGCAGATGACTGTATAGTCTCCAGCATGGCGAAGTCGCAAGGCTGATGCTTCGGTATTCGGTGGCCGTTTGCAAATGGATAGAAAGAAAGAACCAAGGCAGAGGTTCAATTGAAACCCCAACCGCGACGAAACGAAACAACAATCAATAATGAATTCGAGTATAGAAAGGTAATTTTGCCTAGACTATGTAGTAGTATATCCCAAGTCATGATGTCTTGTATAATTGCAACAAGGCATGTTTCACATCTCCAACACCACACCGCTACATCCAATCATATGTCCTCATAAACACCACCCTTAAGAAGCGACTTCAAGCTGCCTGACCTTTCCGTCCTTCTGCCGAGACTCTTCTTCGTCGACGCCAGACTCAACCTTGGCCAAGTTGTCATGGTCGTTTTGCTTGCCCTCAAAGACCTCCCTGATTTCTTCAAGAGTATAACCCTTTGTCTCAGGGAAGAGGAACCAAATAATAACAAACAAAACGGCTAGAATACAGCAGAAGACAATATAGTACTTCCAAGCGATGGCCTTCATAGCAATCGGGTTAACCTGGTTGCCAACAATGAGACCTATGAAGGAGGAGATGTAGGTGATGGAGAGACCACGGGCGCGGAGAGTGTACGGGTAGATCTCAACGGAGTAGGCCTGAAGAAGTGGCGTCCAGGCAATATCGTAGAACAGGTAGAAGATGAAGATGAATGCAACAACTGCCCGTCCCGTCGCCTCGTTCTGCGTGCTCACGAAATGCGAAGTAAGACCTGTCCAGACAACATAGGCAGCCAACATGCCAGCCGTGGAGACAAGGAAAAGGGTACGACGGCCAAGGCGATCGACCATGAGTGCTCCCAGGAAGGTAGAAGCAAGCCAGTTGAAGATCTGCAGGAGGCCATTGATGAGAGTCTGGTCCTTGACCTTTGTGATGCCGATGGTGTTGAGGACGAGGACGAGATAGTAGCTGACGACCCCCACGCCGTTCCACTGAGCGAACCAACCGACGGTGACGGCGATGAGAGTGCGTCTGCGGTTGGCTGGTGTGCGGACCAGCTCAACCCA
Organism: Fusarium piperis; assembly: GCA_027886205.1. NCBI lineage: Eukaryota > Fungi > Ascomycota > Sordariomycetes > Hypocreales > Nectriaceae > Fusarium > Fusarium piperis. Next base: position 19,301 of record RZGM01000224.1, on the reverse strand, counting down.
GGAGGTGGCCGAGAGGACTTCGGATTCTGCAGTAATGACCCTTTCGATCTCGTCCATCTCAAATTTGACCAGGGGAGAGTCTTCGTCACCGCCGGCGTGATACTCTACAAGGATCTTGCGGGCTTCTTCCTTGCGTCCCTTAGAAACAAGCCATCTGGATGTGTTAGTTTACCTCTGCTCAGGGACGGGTAGGTATGCATACCTTGGCGACTCTGGGAGAAAGTACCAGGCCAGCAGCTGAAGCGCTGGCAAGGCTCCCTGCAGGAGGGACGGAATTCTCCAGCTCCAAGTCGACTGGATCTTGAACGTTCCGTACGTGCACCAAGCAGCAAAGATAGAGCCAAAGTACTGCCAAGTATAAGTACACGCACGAGAATTGGAATCGTAAGAAGACTTACAAAGAAGGTGTTGTAAAGAGCAGTCAGCTTTCCTCTCTGCGTCGGATACGCCAGCTCAGTAATGATGATGGGACTCGGCTGGCTGATGAAGCTCGTAAAGAAGCCCAGCAGCGCCCTGGCAGTGATGAAGCTGTGGATATCCTTGGAAAGACCTTGAAGGATGGCAAATGCGATGCAGGTTATAAAGCCAATAAGCATGGGTAGCTTTCGTCCCCAGCGGTCGCATATGTACGACAAGACGAGCAGGGAAATGACCTTTCCGAGGGGATAGACAGAGTTCATGAGACCGAGGAGGGCACCTTCTGGATTGTCAAAGTATTGACGCCATTGAGGTAGGGTTTGGAGCCCATTCATCATCGAACCTATTAGGATGTCAACATTGAAGACTCAAATGTCGGTCAAGAAGTGGGCTATACCATCATAGCCAACGGACGCGGAGGAGAACAGGGGAACCAAGAGGCATAGGTTGAGCTTCAAGATGTGCCCAGTTCTGTACCACGGTTTTGGGTTTTGGGGAAGAACCTGTTTGAGAGTCTTAGAACTGGCCAATGGCTTGTGCTTGAGGATTGATTGCTCACTCGTGAAAGCTCTGAGCCGACGGCGAGCTCGGCCTCGTTCTTCTTAAAGATGCCCATGATTCTCAAGCTCAGACAAAACGTGCAGAAACAAACAGAGAGCTGAACAATGCAAGAGAGGATAGGATCTCAGAACAGGATCCGCGTCCTAATTTATCACTGTCGATCTCTCACGGAGATATACCCCAGACTGGCAACTGAGTGCACCCCTCCTCATAACCCCATGGGGAAGAACCAACAGAGTAACACACAGTAGTATTGAACCAAGGGGTGTTCGTGGGGAGCGAGTCAATAACCCCTGCTCGCGGAGTATCGGCAATCACTTCTAGCGCCGGGGAGTGTCGGTATGCGGGGAGGGTTTGTCAAGTCGGCGATTGGAGACGGGATTGGTGCATGTGAGGAAAATGAGGGAGACAAGAGGAAAGCAGTCGACGACTTATACAAATGAATAAATGTCTAGCAATATCGCACTCACTTTTTCATATCAGGCCAAGTCGAGTTCCTAGAGAATACTATAAGTTAATTTAATAGCTTAGATACCTAGCCTATATTAGCCTACATTAACCTATATTAATTAAACTTAATTTTATCTGGATTCTACTACGTAGTATGAGTTCTTATAGTATATGGATGATAAAAGTTATAACTTTGCTTTGAATCGCCCTCCTTCCAGGATATGATCCCTTCCATCGGTTACATCTGTCACATGGCTATCAAAGCTCTCTTTCAATTCTATCTATAACCTGATCGAATCGCACCGCTCTGCCCTCGTCAAACAGCTGCATGCACCATCCCAAGATGGCCAATGGGCTCGTCAAAGCCGTGGATAACCTATCAGCCAAGTCTAGTTGATCAGTAGCTTTAATATCAGAAATACACTTCGCTCCTTCATCGCTCCATTCTAGTGTTGCATTAGCTGCATTGAATTGTATGAACATATTTGTCCGCGATGCGAATACGCTGGCTGGGGCAGAGTATGCAGACTCCCAGTCGATGACGCCAACCACTTCAAACTCGTCGTTGAAGAGGATATTCTGCACTTGAAAGTCGGGGTGGATGATGGGATACCTGCCAGGGTCTGCGTATTTATCGAGTTTGTGGATAGTCGACCGGAGACGTTTGGGAAAGGATCGCGTAGCATGTTGTAATTCCATGTTGAGCATGTTCTGGTGTTTGAATTTGGGATCTTGGTTAGCCCATGACAAGAAATAATCCGTAGCCAGTGTGAACGGGCCCCCAAAGCCAAACGCTGTAGGAAGGGGTCCGATGTCGATATTGCCACTGGGACCTAGCGTTAGGCGGCCGATTTGTTCAACGGATGTATCCAATAGTTGGCACTGATCGCGCGTTAGTACACAATGTGGCAGGCTGCATATCAACGAACCTGTATTGACAATATCGACCGGTAGAGTTTCTTAAGTTGATGCTCATCAGGTTCATGACCCATGCCAGCGAGCGTGTTGCCCTCCGTACAGCTCATCAACATATACGGGAGGCCGGCAGGATTCGCAGACAAGTAACAATTGTATCCAAAAACCTTGGGTACTGGGATATTCGTGTTCTTTGCAATGTGCTTCATGGTTGCAATCTCGCTCAGCATCGTGAACTGCCGTTCTCCTGTCCACCAACCACCGCTTGATTTGATGTCCGATAAAGGTAAAATCGGTAGACGCGCGACCCACCTGCTCTGGTTACCTGGGATAAGAATGCGCCTCACGATATGACGTCCACCAGCATGGAAATCTCCCTCAAAGACGGGTCGTGTGTCGCCACTCAAATCCCTTGCGATGCGGAGCAGGGCATCCCAGTCAACAGCGTCGAATGTCGCATTGGCTGCTTCGTCTTGGGCTTGGCCACCCCAGCGAAAGTGAAAATGCTGCGGCATGCTCTGGTAAATATGGACGGAATCGGAACTCGACGTTTGAGGGGTTATCTCGTTCCATTGCTGGTGAGACTTGGGGTTGTAAGGCGGGCAACTGTTGAAGCTTAGTCATCGATGACTTAGGGTTAGCGACCGATATGTGCACCGCGATTACCGAGTGGTGCGTGGTTAGTGGAGAGCTGTTCAATCCTCAACGGAACATCGAAGTGCCCTGAGACGCCAGAACGAGCAGCCCACTAACCCACTAACCCACTAACGTACCTGGCCAGCTTAGGTCGTGCGACGCTAATTCTTGGCCCTACGCATCCTAGCATCCACTGCAACCACCGAACTATCAGATGGGTCACGGAAGCGGAGGTATCCACCCAAGCCCCAAGGCCCCGATGTTGTCAATTCAAAATTATTCCTCTCTAGATAAGTCGCTCATGTTCTCCCACTCAGCGAGAACTGCCACTGATGACGCTATATGAGGATGGTCTATACCAAGCACCCGCTCTCGTAGGACGACACAGCTTCGCATCAGGGCTAAAGCATCTCTAGTGCGGTCTTGGTCTTTCCAGGTAATGGCCAGATTGTTCATGCTCGTCAGCGTATCGGGATGCTCCTCTCCAAGCACTCTCTTCCTCATCTCCATCACTCCCACCTCTAGCTCTTCCGCCTCCTTCCATCGACCTTAGTTCCAGAATATTAACGCCAGATTGTTCATGCTCGTCAGCGTATCGGGATGCTCCTCTCCAAGCACTCTCTTCCTCATCTCCATCACTCTCACCTCTAGCTCTTCCGCCTCCTTCCATCGACCTTGGTTCCAGAATGTTAACGCCAGATTATTCATGCTCGTCAGCGTATCGGGATGCTCCTCTCCAAGCACTCTCTTCCTCATCTCTATCACCCCTACCTATAGCTCTTCCGCCTCCTTCCATCGACCTTGGTTCGAGAATATCGACGCTAGGTTGGCCATGCTCATCAGCGTAGAGGGATGCTCCTCTCCAAGCACTCTCTTCCTCGTCTCCATCACTCTTACCTATAGCTCTTCCGCCTCCTTCCATCGACCTTGGTTCAAGAATGTCGACGCTAGGTTAGCCATGCTCATCAGCGTATTAAGATGCTCCTCTCCAAGCACTCTCTTCGTCATCTCCATCACTCCTACCTCTAGCTCTTCTGCCTCCTTCCATCGACCTTGGTTCGAGAATGTCGACGCTAGGTTAGCCATGCTCGTCAGCGTAGAGGGATGCTCCTCTCCAAGAACCTTAGAGCAAATCTCTAATTCTTGAGCTTGTAGCTCTTCCGCCTCCTTCCATCGACCTTGGTTCAAGAATGTCGACGCTAGGTTGGCCATGCTCGTCAGCGTATCGGGATGCTCCTCTCCAAGCACTCTCTTCCTCATCTCTATCACCCCCACCTCTAGCTCTTCTGCCTCCTTCCATCGACCTTGGTTCGAGAATGTCAACGCCAGATTATTCATGCTCGTCAGCGTATCGGGATGCTCCTCTCCAAGCACTCTCTTCCTCATCTCTATCACCCCTACCTGTAGCTCTTCCGCCTCCTTCCATCGACCTTGGTTCCAGAATGTCAACGCCAGATTGTTCATGCTCGTTAGCGTATCGGGATGCTCCTCTCCAAGAACCTTAGAGCAAATCTCTAGTTCTTGAGCTTATAGCTTTTCCGCCTCCTTCCATCGACCTTGGTTCGAGAATATCAACGCTAGGTTGGCCATGCTCGTCAGCGTATCGGGATGCTCCTCTCCAAGCACCTTGGTCCATGTTTCGACGGCTTTCCCGCCTAATTTTTCTGCCGCCGTGTAATTGCCGATAGTCAACATATAGCATGCACAATTTCTCAGCAAACAGGCCCAGTTCTGCAGGCCCTCATCTGGCGGCTTCTCCTCTAATAGAGACTCGACGTGAGGCAGTAATAACTGGCAGGTTGGCCATGTCTCGAATGCACCACTTGGGAAATGTCTGGACATGGACCGCAAAAACACCCGTTTCCATTGTTCCGTATCGTCCACCATGGAAATCCAAGCTCGTGTGCAAAATTGTATTAAGGAATACACCTTACACATATCTTATGCTGCTGTCGTAGATATGAGCGAGTAGCCACGGAGGACATCAATGTCATCCTCAAATTCGTCACTCTCTATATCGCTATCCATACTATCCGTCAGGTCGGTGTTGTAGTCGTGGAGTACAAACTCAGGAATGCCCTGTGGGTTGAAGAAGCTCATAAAGGAAAGCAGTTTTGCTGCAGATGGTCTCTCGCGGCGTATCTGTTCAAAGGTGACTTGCCATGTCGTAACCACGGAGTTGGAGACGGTCTCATCTCGTCGAAGATCCCCCGCGTCTCTGTTGAGGAGACTGCCCTTCTTCTTATCGCTCTCCCGGAAGGCATCCAGATATGTTTTTACTGATGCGCGGGGGGCGCGACGGTTGATGTACGCCGCCGCTTGGGTGATGGCCAGCGGGATATAGTCCAGAGCCCGGAGAAGATCAGCAGCGGCATCCCTGTCAAAGTCTCCGTCGAGCTTGTTCCGGAGAAGTTGAAGGCCTCGAGCGTCATCCATAGCCGAGACCCGGTAGATAGCCTTGTGGCTTCCTGTCAGCTTTTCAGCAGCGTCCATGCTGCGTGATGTGACGAGGATGGTTCCACTGCGGCACTTTGGCAGGTATGCCGCGAGTGGTCGCTGATCGCTCTGAAGAATAGTGTTCTCGTCTATTGGTTGGTTTGCAGCCTTGATCCCGCTGGCCTTGCTGCTGGGATGGAAGAGGTTAACATCATCAACATTGTCTAAGACCATCAACCACGAGCCAGCTTCCTCGGTCTGTAGCCAGTCACGGACGAGCCCGAGCACGTCGATATCGGGATCATTTCGCCTCGGTAACTCTAGCCTTTGTGCAATAGACCGGTAGGCCTCTTCAAATCTCGGCTTCGAACTCGCGTGAACCCAGAAGACGCTGGTTTGCGGTGATTCGTCGTGGATGTGATGCGCGAATTGAATGGCAACCTGTGATTTACTTTGGTCGGTTAGCGCAAATGCGGTCCTCGAAGGGTGTTCATGCGGTGGCCCGTACCCAAACCCGCCCATGCCCACGAGGGCCATGCGACTGGCGGAGCCTGTGTATTGCTCCCTTAGCCATGTAAGAATTTCCGGCCGATCGACGAAGTCGGGGTCTCGGTCGAACGGGACGCAGAAGCAGGGTTTGCGAACGATTGATCCATCTCCGCGCGGTTGGGGCGAGACGCCTTCGAACTTCTGCTGTATGTCGAGCAAGATTGTACTGCGATGGTGTTAGCCGGTTCTGCCGAGGCCTCTGGATTGCGCGTCCACTCACGTCTGGTCGATTTGCAGGCACCACATGATGGTTTGGTTGTAGCGCTCTAGGTTAGAGACAATCCCGCTAACCTCCTTGCTATCGAACGGCCACCTGAGGGCACGAAGTCCGAAACGGCGCATCGCCTTGCGGGCCTTGCCCGGATCCAGCCTGTTCTGCACCTGGACCAACTCTGACGTGCAGCCATCGATAGAGTCGACCAATTTCCGCGACGTTGCAAGCGATCGGTTATTCGGGTCATTGAGAAGACGCTGAGCTCCTTGGAGGCATTCGCTTAGGTTGCCCAGCTGACTCTGGAGGCGTGTGATGTCGGCCCTAGCGTTTCTGACGGCGGTGGAGTAGTCGGAACAGAGCTTCGCGACCTTCGCGGATAGGTCGATGATAGCGATGACGCTTGCGGCGAGGCCTGCCACCTCAGCCATGGCAAGCGATGATATTCTGACGGTCGAGCAGTCCTTTTGACGCAGTCGAGCTTTCGAATCAATAAGCCGAGACGAAAGTGTTGAGGAGGGAGGGGGATCTGTCGACAGGTACCACAGCAGATGCCCAACGAGGCTGTGGCGGGGCGGAGTTACGCCTGGATTCCTGCCAAGGAGGTAAATGCGCTTTGTGCATTTCGTAATGATCGATACAGCACCTCACTGTACCCGGCAGACAGGCAATAGCCGTTAGTAACGAAGGACAAGTACAAGATCAATCTCCACGAGGGCGTTTCGCTTGTCCCTATCCATATTCGTGGTCAAAGCCCCTTAGCGCCACTGAGGCCCATAAGATTGAGCCATAATCGCGAGAGGCAACAAAACGAATAATAAAAGTTGGCAATTTTTGAGGCGAAAGATCAATATACCAATCTGGGGTTGGGTACGGGTTTTCGACGTTCGTTGTGGTCCACAGGGCGATTCGGCGAGGGTGGATTCGGCCGGTCGGGTTCGATTCGATCGTGAGGGAACGGTCGGTTGCCACCTTGATAACAAGATCGAGCGGGTAGCTTAGTTCAGGATATTGGCGCAGCGTCAACGGCTTAAATGTACTTGCACGTTGTTCATCTTCTTGTTGGTGTTGTTTGCTTCGCGATGTCGTAACCCTCTGCGCCCCCATGCGCTGGCTACCGCAGCCAGTCTCTTATCGATAAGCCATCACATCTCAGGCAGCCCCACATGAGCGGAGGAATGCACACAAGGAAATTCCAGGCTAAACCTCGGAAGTTCTCTTGTCCCAGGTCGCAACAGTGGTGCCAAGTGCGCGTGTCGCCGCAGATCAAGACCAGACCCACCTGACACCAAACACCCTCGCGGATTAATGAGCAAGGTCTGTCCGAACATTCGCTCCCGTTGTTCGCAATTTATACTCCGCTACGGTTAGTCTTAATACTTGTCTAGTGTTGGCATTAGAAGGGAAATGTTACAGAGAAGTTTGCCTGTGCAAAGTGCAACCACCTTCAATGCGACTCGTGTACGCTGGTGAATAGTGTTGGAACACCAAGTAAATGGCATGGGTGGCTGTGTTCCTCGGTAGGGAATAGCGCCATTGAGGTGGGACAACAGAGCTATTGTTAAATCCGCTTCGGGGGCTAGTTTATCATTGAAAGATTCACGACCCCAGTACCAACAGTATTACGGCTTCCGGTGGCCCGTGGGAGAGTACATCTTCTCCCCTAGGGCTCGTCGTGGGTTTGCACGCGAGATCATCCAACAGGATGTCAATGTGATATACCCGACAACTTGCGCGATGTTGTTGGCCGAGACTGATCTGCAGTTCATAGCAAAGACAGGCTAGGACAGAACAAGAGAACGAGCCGCAGATGTTGGCTTGCGGGCCGGCAGTTCTTGGAAAGCCCCCGGAATGAGCATGCATTGCTGCAGTCATGGTGTATGAACGACACGGCCGCTCTTAATGCGGCCTGCCTTCACATCAGCGCTGTTGATCCCTCAGCCTGTTTCCATCTTAGATGATCAATTACGGGAACTCTGAAAGGAATAAGAATGCCGGATATTGCCACTTGAATGGTGCTTGTTTCCCTCTCGTTCAACCTATCACTTCCAAAACTCTCCACTTGCGATCCTTCACTCTCAAACTTGTTCGTCATGGCGCTTCTCAGCAACATCAGCCCTCCTCTTATCTAAGAGGCACTGTTCTAGCAGATGTCTGTCTTGGATCTCTTCCTTCCTGGTTTCACAAATATCACTAGTGCCGCTAGTTAGGTCCTCAGTGGCAACTTGACTGACTACACTTATCTGATGTGTATCTTTATATTGGCTGCGTTCTTGAAATCGTATGTGTTTTAATTCAGAGATTGGTTTATTGAATATTGCAGTTAGTGGTCGAAATCAAACCCGCAGATCCCAGGCTAACCCCCTAAAGCATCAATAATTTACCGGTACATCAAATACTCGGACGAAACGCACGACATAATACAAACCTGGATCTCGTCTCGTGGATTGGATAACACCGCGTGTTCCCTTCTCGCTAAAGTCCGAACGAAGCAAAAGACCCATGAAGGCCATGGCACCCGCAATAAAAAAGCCCTCCAATATGCCCCTTAGGAAGCTTTATTTTGCTTCTAGTATAAGAATAACTTGCTTTTCTACCAGACTATATAAGTGGGTATTAGCTTCTAGAAAGAGGAGTAGATCTCTATTACCGGTATGGAAGGACTTTTCTTCGAAATGAATTGATCTGCCGGCTTCGCCTGCTTGCAGTTCCTGCAAACCTTCGTTGGAGGGATAGAATCAGCCATGAATATGTTGGATTGGAGGGACGGTTTGATGAGGAAGGAGGAGGAAGGACGGCGCGCTGGCCACATTGTGTCGTCGTCGGCAGGCCGACAACGCAAACCGTCCATGTTGTTGAACCCGCTGTGCCAAAAACTAGGCGCGCCACTTTAGTTAGTGGCACCTTTGCTAAGTCCTCTTATGACCGGTTTGACACATGTCAAGTGGAGACACAACTGACCAGTCCCCGTTGAGTGGGGACACAAGACGCATCTGACCAATGAGAGAAGAGCTTTTACTTCGAGTTATCGTCGTAATCGAAGTCCTTCGGACTGAATAACTTCAATATGCCATCGTGATATATCGGAGCTGTAGGTATAGGCCTGGCTATCGTACTGTGGCTCCTCCCTGCCGTAGTTCTATAGACTATATATACCGCGAGATACAATCGCTCCGTCGTAGCGAGCTTCCCGTGTTGCGACAGGCAGGCGTCTGCGTATGGAACGCTACTTCTACAGCTTATATCAGTCAGGGCCTGCTAAAGGCTTGAAACCCGCTCCATACGCCCAGCCGCTTCGCCAAGGAGCTGCCTCAGACGCTGGTCATCCGAGGCTCTCTCCGCCGCGATAAGTCCCTCACTCCATACAGCCCATCTCTCTTGTGTAAACCCAGTCCACCCGCGATCTGCAAACAGCCTGCCCCCTGCCCCAACCCTGTCCTCAAATTCCCGCCTGGCCTTGCTATTCTCCCACAACGCATCAGCCGCGTATAACATCCACATACAACCCGCCCTCAATGCCCCGTGACCAGGTGTTGGCTCCTCGCCTCCCTCCTCAAAAGCCTCGCGCAGGGCCCACAGTCCATAAACAGAGTAGTCGAGGCGGTTTCCGTCTTCTAGAACACCAGCCTCGGCAGTAAGGCGAGCAAAGAACGCATTCTGGTTCTCCCATGCATCCTTTTGTTCTGAAGTTACCCCGTAATCCCTAGGTGCTGGAGGCGATAGCAACAGTCAGCCAAATTGCGTCCGAAGCAACACTCCTCGGTGTCTATAAAGAACAAGCTTACAGAAGTTCCATGCTTGGCGTGCCGCCCAGCCGAACACCGGCAGATCCCGCCAGATGACCCCATTCTCGTGCTCAAGTACTTCGCCCGTCTCCGCCACCTTCGGCATTTGTTGCTGTAACTTCAAGATGAATCGGACAAGCCCGGCTTGGTGGGAATGCTCGGTTCCTGCTGCCACAGCTATGATTGTATCGCATGTATTCCAGACATACTCAGAAATGCTCTGATCATCTTTCAATGAGCCCATAGAGACTGGCTTTACAAACCTGTCGACCACGGCTTGGAGGGGGGGCTCGCCAGTCCTGGTAAAGGAATGCAAGGCCATGTATTCCGGCAGTTCCGCCATGGTGTCATCTGTCGCCATGCCGATCCGAATTCTGTTCGTTTTATGTTTTGAATGGCCCGGTTTTATAATAGTAGTAATAGCCAGGTCGATAGCGACGAGATATCTGCGGACAAAAGAAGCCCTTTGCAGCGATTTATACAAGACCCTGGGCGGAAAGAGGGGATTTCTGGTAGGTTGGCCATAATTTAAAAGGCTCTTATCGGACCGAATTATTTCAAATCGCACCGCGGACTCATATGCAATAGCCAGGCACCCCCCCCTGCTTTGCACAAGCAGCTAAAGGGGACTTATTGGGATCCCGGCACATTATGAGGCCTACGATTAACTACCGTGAAGTTTTGCCGGCTGTGCAAGAGGTTTAAATCACCCGGCCGCCCCACCCCCCTTCCTAGCCCGAATAGGCCTCCTTTCGCGATGCCGCGAGGAAAGGAGCTATCGCCGTCGCAACGGACTTGCTTTTGCGAGCTAAAGGCGAGAGGCTATTTATATCGTTAGATTTATAATATTTACCCTAATATCCTAGTTAGTATAATAAAAATAACCTGCTGCCGCGAGGCTCTTTAGAGCCTTAATAATATTACTCTTTTTATAATAGTTATATAATTCCTAAGGGATAAACTATAGGTTTATATTAATAAATAAATTAGGCGCATAGTCTTAAACCGGGGGTATTATATCTAGTAATATACTTAAGGGTATTAAGTATAACTAAGTTATATTAATAGCTAAGGTAGCTGGTATATAAGTATAAGATATTTATATTAAGAAGGTATCTTATAAATAAAATTTTAGAAAAATAAGCTTATAAGATATAAGCCTAAGATTTTAATACCTAATAATATAGCTTATATACTATTTATATATATACTTACCTAAGCTATATAGGCTTAGATAAGCAAAGTATTAAGGAGTTATAAAAAGCTAATATATAGTCTTTTTAGCTTTATTTCTTAATTAAGAAGGGTTATATAACTTCTGACTTAATAGACTTATTAAAGCTAATAAGTTTATAAAAGCCAGGTCTTTATATAAGGGTATTTTTATCTAGTTTTTAATAACCCTGCTTAAAACCCTAGAAGTTTTATTTATCTTATGCTATTTATTATGAAAAGCCATAAGAAAATAGGTCATGTGATTTCCCTTATTAATACGCCAGGGACTTCCCGGGGATTTCCTAGGGATTTCCCTGGGATTTCCCTAGAACCTTTACCTGAGCTATCTAGTGGAAATCCAAGGGAATTCCCTAGAAAAGGAAAAGGGAAAGGCTAAGGAAATCTAGGGGATTTCCCTTGGCTCTTCCTAGGGAAATCCCTATAAAAGGATTTCTATTTAAATAAAAAAGATACTATAAATCTTATATTAAATATACCTTTCTTTTAAAACTATATAGTATAGAAATCCTAGTTTATTATTTAGTAAGGTTTAATATATAGAAATTATAAATTCTCTAAGGTTAGTATTTTATATTATTATTAATTAGGTTTTAGATATTTAATACTAATATAATTTATATTATTTTAAAGCTTAGAAAATAAGCTATTTAATAATATAACTTTAGCCTAAATTAGGCTAATAAATTTTAAGTTATAATTTATATAAGTTAAAAGTCTTTCCCTTAAAATAACTTCTTAGATCTTTAACTAATATAAGTAATAAAAGCACTTATTAAAAGCTAGCCTTTTATATTTTAACTTTATTTTATCTTTAACTTACTTTTATTACTTTATAATACCTTATTTAACTAATTAGCTTTTTTTAAAGATTAATTTTATTACTTATTTACCTCTTATCTCTATTACTTATCTTATAGTCTTTAAAAATTATATATCTCTTATTTTTTAATCTTTTATATAAGTAAAGTCTTATATATAACTTAATAATAATATAATATATAAAATATAATAAATATATAATAAAATTATTAATATTATTAATATTAATAATAAACTTATATTTAATTATATTATAAAAAATTAAATAATCTCTTAATAAATATAAAGCTATTTATTTTAACCTTTTATAAAATAATTTATTTTTAAATTAATTTTTAATTTTTTTTAATATTATAATTATAATAATAATTAGTTAATTTATTATTACTAAGGTATATAAAGCTATATTTTTTATTATTTTATAAATTAATAAAAAAATATTTATAATATAAGATTATTTATTATAAAGAGTATTAATAATTATTAATATTAAATTAAGCTTAAGTTAAAAAATTATATTAAGCTAGCTATCTTAAGCTATAAAGTATTTTTTATAATCTTAAGATACTTAGTAATATTAATAAAGCTTAAATACTTTATATTATATTACTTTATTTAAGTTAATAAAATAATAGACTTATATATTATTAACCTTTTAATAAAAACTCTTAAAGAAATTCTTTATCTTTTACTATAGCCTTTATTATCTTAGATTTAATAAGCTTTAGTAAAATATAATTATTTTACTTACCTAGCTTTTTATAACCTTAGGTAATTTATAAAAAAAGCTTTAAAATTATTATAATTATAATCTCTAAGAAATAATCTTATTAAAAATAACTTATAAAAGCCTTAAGAACTTTTTTTTATTAAAAATACTAAGAGTTAATAATATTATATATTTATAACCTTAACTTAATAATAAATCTATTAAAACCCTAATAATTAAATAATAATAAGCTAAGGTTAAGAAATATAAAAAACTAAAAGATAAGGGATATATAATCTTTAAAGACTATAAGGTAAGTAATAGAGATAGGAAGTAAATAGGCAGTGGAATCAGTCCTTAGAAAGAGCTATATTACACTGCTTTATTTAGACTAATAAAACAACAGACTTATATACCACTAACCTTTTAATAAGGATACTTAAAAAAATCCTTTATCTTTCGCCATAGCCTTTATTATCTTAGATTTAATAAGCTTTAATATAATATAATTATTTTACCTACCTAGCTTCTTATAACCTTAGAAATTATAACTATAATAATTCTAAAGCTTTTTTTATAAGCTACCTAGGAAATAGTCTTATTAAAGATAATCTATAAGGGCCTTAAGAATTTTTCTTTATTAAGAATACTAAGAGTTAATAATATTATATATTTATAACCTTAACTTAATAATAAATTTATTAAAACCCTAATAATTAAGTAATAATAAGCTAAGGTTAAGAAATAAATTAAATAGCTTAAAGAGCTAAAGGTATTTTAAGATAAAAAATAAGTATTAATTAAGTTATTATAATTATTTAATAAAGAAAGACTATTAAAGAAATATAAAGAATACTTTAATTTATTATTATTAAAAAAAAGAGAGGTTAAGATTAAAAATATTAATAAATTAATTCTTTTTATTATAATTTATAAATATAATAATTAGCTTAATAATTTATATTAAGCCTTTAGTAAAGTATATTATTAATATTAAAAAAGATATAAAAAGATTTTATTTATATTTAATTATATAAATTATAAAGGCTAAGTAAGATAAGACTAATACCTTAAGGAATATAATAAGGTTTAATATTATATATTTAAGGAAAATTAAAAAGGATTTAAAGAATAAACCTTTTAATTAATTAAGGATATAAAAGATTAAGATATATTTTTAATAATATAATTAAAATAATTATAATAAAAAAAGAATTAAACCTTATAAGATTTTTATATTTATTTTAATTTTATTAAGAAATATTTCTTAAGATATATTAAATTATAATAAGCTCTTTTTTATTTTATTAAAATATAAATTAAGTTATATAATTATATTAATCTTAATATATTAATCTTATTATAAACTTATAATAAAATAATTACTTTTATTACTTATTATTAAGATATAATAATATAATAAAATAAATAAAAGAATTATTTTAATAATAATTAATAATAAAAGTAATTAAGAAATAATTTAAATAAAACCTTAAGAAATCCTTAATAATTAATTAGAGATTTAAAGTATTAATTATAAAAAAATCTAAAAGATAAATTAAGAAATAAGCTTAAATATTATATATATAAAAATATTAAATACCTTTTATAATTTTACTTAAAATAATAAAGACTTAGATAAATAATATAAATAAAAAATAATAAATAATTAATAATATAACTTAGATATTAATAAAAGATAATAATATCTAGGCTAAGCTATGCCTTAATACTATAATTATTATTTATAGTTAAAAATATAAAAAAATAAAGGTATATTTAAATATATTAATAATATTAGATTATATAAGTAAAGAATTTATAAAGAAATAAAAACTTTAAAGTCTTAGTAAGGTTTAAGAATCTTATAAAATAATAAAAAGAAATAAGTTAAAAGTCCTTTATAAATAATATATCTTAATTATTATAATTAATTACTAAGGGTATATAAAGTAATTTAATTATATTTATATAAGTATTAAAAAGGTAATAATATTATAAAGAAATAATATCTTATTCTTAATATTTATTATTTATAATTATTTTATTATAATTAATAAAAAAAAAACTTTAATAAATTAAAAGAAAAATTAATAAGGCTAAGATATTATTAATATAAAAATTTTATAAAAAAATAAAAAACCTTAAATAAGTTTATCTTATTACTTCTTATAAGGAATTATACTTATTATTTAATAAAGAATTTATAAAATTATTAAAAGATCTTATATTATTACTAGAGATTATAAATAAGAGAGAAATCTTTAATTATAAAAAGATAAGCTAATTACTAAGATATAAGGGAACTATTTATATAATTAACTTAGTAAAAAGCAAGGATTTATCTTATAGCCTAATTTATTTTTTTTTATATTAAATTCTAAGAGCTTTAGAAATACTTAATTAATAATATTTAAAAGAGATATATTAGAGCCTTAAAGAGCCTTATAAAAGCCTTAATCCTTTTTATTTTAAAGAAAGATAAGGGACTTTACCTTTATATAGATTATAGGAGTCTTAATATTAATATTATTAAGAATTATTACTCTCTCCCCTTAATCTTAGAGATTATTAATAAGATATAAGAGGCAAAGTATTTCTCTAAGATTAATATAAAAGATATATATTATTATATTTATATTAAGAAAAGAAATAAATAAAAGATAATATTTTATATTTATTATAGCTATTTTAAGTATTTAATTATATTATTTAGCCTTATAAATATATCTATTACTTTTTAATATTATATTTATTAAGCCTTATATAAACTTCTTAATATAGTTTATATAATCTATTTAAATAATATTTTTATTTATTTAAAAAATAAAAAATCTTATATAAAGGCTATTAAAGAAGTATTAAATAAGATATAAAAGGCAAAGTTATATATAAAGTTATTAAAGTATTTCTTTTATTAATAAGAAATAAAATTCCTAGGGTTTATTTTATTAAATAATAAGGTTTTAATAAATTCTTAATAAGTAAAGATAATTACTAAATAGCTTAAACTTATAATATATTAAGAAATTTAAGTCTTCTTAGAATTTTATAACTTTTATAAATACTTTATTTATAAGTATTTTTAAATTATAAAATTACTTATAAGCCTTATAAAGAGAAAGATAAATAAGAAAAAACTAAGGATATATTATTTAATTAAAAAAAAAAAGTAATATTTTATTAGGTTATTATAGAGTTTTAAAAGGTATTATTACTATAATATTTTAACTTAATAAGATTAATATAAATAGAGATAAATATATTTAAAATAATAATAATAGGTATTTTCTTATAACTTAATAACTAAGGTAAATAGCACTTAATTAGCTTTTAATTAAAGAATTTTAATTTAATAAAATTAAATTATAATACCTTAGACTAAGAAATAATAATTATTATTTAATTATTTAAATACTAGTAATATTACTTAAAAGAGGTATTAAATTAAATTAAAGTCCTTAATAATTACTAAAACCTATAAATATTTATAAAGATCTTAAGATTTAATAATTAATAAATAAAATAATATATTTATCTTATATTATATAATTTTATAATTAAATATTATAAGGGTAAGATAAACCTTATAAATACCTTATTAAGACCCCTAAGATATATCTTAAAAAAGGATTAAAGTCTTAAATTACTTAATATATTTAGAAATAAAATAAATAAAATCTAAGCTTTTATAAGAATATAAATAAGATTAATAAGATTAAATATAGAGTTTATATTAAGAATATTAAAGTCTTAAGCCTTAGGAAGAGCTAAGTTAAATAAGATATTTTTATAAGAGGTAAAACTCTTAGCTTAACCTTAAGAAAATAATATTAAAAATATACTTAACCTAAGATAATTTAAGAACTAAGTAAAAATAAAGCTAAATATTACTAAGTTTATTTTATTAAAAGTAATTAAAATAATATTAGTAAATAAATTATTAATATAGGTATTATTATTAAGTTTACTTTTAAAACTAATTAAAATAACTTAAAATAATAATTTTAAGGAAATTATAAGAAAATATAATAAAGCTTAAAAAAAAAAAAAAAAACCTTAATATATAAACTATAAGAAAAAATAACTTTTTATTTTTTAAAAACTAAGTATATATCTTAAAAGACCTTATATTTTAATAAAGTATCTTTTATTTATATTATAAAGACTTATTAATAAGATACTTTAATACTAAGAAAATTATTAAACTCCTTAAGAGAAAACTTTATTAAAAAGCTATAAAGACTAATATTAAAAAATATATATAAACTTATATAATTTATTAAGGGGTAATTACTAAGAGGTATTACTTATATAATAAGTTAAAAAACTTATTAATTTTATATTAATTTATAATTAAATTATTTATAGACTTTATTATAAGGTTACCCTTAGTAATATATAAAAACTAAGAAGTTAATATTATTTTAATTATTATAAATAAATATTATAATTGCGCTATCTAAGGACGAGGTTTTTAGAGGTATAGGGTAGCCGTGATATACCGCGTTAAGCAGTTATAACCTTGATGGATTAAGGTTATAGGTAACCTTTTAGTTAAGTAGCTAACTAGCCTTGCTACCCTATAGCCACTGCCTAGTTATATATATAATAATAAATATATAAAATATATTATATTTCTTCTTATTAATATAATAATAATTATAATAAACCTTATTAAACTTTTTTATATAGAGATAGAGTTATATTATAAAGCCTTATAAAAAATTATTATAAATTAAGAACTTATTTTTATAAGTAAGTTTTAGTTAAAACTATATTATATATTATAAATTAAATAAAGACTTTTAATAGTATTTTACCCTTAAATAAATAAGTAAACTAAATATATAAATTAAATTATTAAATATTATTTATAATACTTTATAATAAATTATTAAAAAAAATAGCCTAAATTATTACTAATAATATAATTTATTTATAATATAGCCTTTAATAAAATAATAAAAATATTTCTTAATAATATACTTATAAGCTATAAGCTAGACTTTTACTTATAATAAGATATTAATTTCTTAGTAAATTAAATCTTAGAGGTAAAGGTATAATTAAAATAGCTATAAGAAATTAAAATAAAACTTTAATAATCTTAGAAAAAAGTTATTAAAAGATAAATAAAGTATTATAATTTTTCTTATAAAGCTATAAAGTTTAATTAAAGAGATCTTATAATACTCTTTATAAGAAATCTTAAATTAAAAAAAAAATAAAAAAATTTTATTATTTTATTATATTAAATTATTTAAAATCCTTAATATAATTAAGAAATAAATATATTATTTTATTTTACTAAATAAATACTTATAACTTTATAATATTTTTTATATTAATTTCCTTAAGCCTTAGGTAAAATACTAAGAATAAAATAAAAAAACTTTATTAATACTTAACCTTAAAAAAGATAAAGAAAAATATAAAATTAAAAAAATTAAGTAAAAAAAAAAAATTAAAAGCTAAATTTATTTTTTAATAAAATAAAAAAAATAACTAATAAAATATAATTAATAAGTTAATAAAAAAGATATAAAATATATATAAGGTATTATTAAAAAATAATAAGAAACCTTTATAAAAAAAAAATAAAAAAAAATATAAAGAATTAATAATAATAAATATATTAAAAAATTTATTAAATTAAATAAATAATAATTATTATAAGTATTTATAAACCTAATTAAATTATTAAATTAAACCCTTTAAATATTAAGGAAATTATATTAAATAAATAAAAAAATTATAAATTATAAGAGTTAATAAGCCTTTACTTTTACTTAAAGAGATAATCTTATAAGGTAGCCTAAGAACTAATAAAATTATTAAGGTAAATAATAGCCTTAATCTTATAATAAAAAGTAGCTTATATAATAATCTAAGTAATATACTTATAATTAAAGAAATATAAATAAAGAGTCTAAGAATAATATTAATAAAGCTAAATAATATTAAGCTAAGAAACTATTAATAAAAATATATAAAAAACCTAAGGAAAAATAATACTTATAATAATTATATAAAGAGCTTAAAAGATAATAATAAGCTAAGTATAATAATTAATAATAATAGCTTTATATATAAATATAATATTTTATAATTAAGAAAGAATTAATATATTATAATAAAAGGCTAAAGAAAATATAATTTATATATATAAACTTTTTTATTTTAGTTAATTTATACTTAAAATAATAAGTAATTTTAATAATATTAAAAGCTTAATAAAGATAATTTATAATAATAATAAAATAATAAAAAGTAATAATATTATAAAAATAAAAGTTAATAATATTATTATTAATATTAAGTATAATAAGCTTAATATAAATATTATTAATATATATAAATATATAATAAAACTTATAAATATTACTTTTAAAAATTATAAAAAAACTTTACTAAGAATTAGCTAAGGTCTCCTTAAAAAAATATATTAAAAAATAAAAATATATATATATATATATATACTTATAATTTTTAATAATTTTATTATATACTTATTATATTTATATATTATATTATTATTAAGTTATATATAAGACTTTACTTAGAATTACTTTAA
>RZGM01000223.1:0-20553 GCA_027886205.1 Fusarium piperis | reverse complement strand
TAAATTTAATATTTATTTTAATAATTATAATTACCTTAAAGAAGCATAGCTCTAAGACTCTTAATTATTAAACCTATATTAAGTAAATTACTTAATTAAATCTATCTAACTAATCCCTGCCCCTCTTTTAGGCTAATGCCTTGCGCTATTCCTATTTAAACTATCCTTTATCACGTGACCTTATCTCCACGTGCTCCGAGGTTCGTCTAATGTGAACGCACTGCGGAATGCTCTATATATATTCGAGTGTGCATGACCGCTTCGGTTCAACAGAATGTAACTTGTTTAACTCACATTCTCGGGCATCTCATCAACAATAATGCCTCAACACCTCCCTGTATGACCCAGAAGGATCCTCAGGGGGAAGAATTTCAGCTGGGAAGACGCACTAGATGTTCGCCAGCGAGAATAGGACCTGGGTGTGTCTGATAAACTCGTCCTTGAGCATAGCCCTATCTATTACACGCGGTTATCCCATTAAGGGCCGATAGAAGACTTATACCTAGCTATATTATAAAAAGTTAGATAACCTCCCAATGGGTATAAAGCTGCCTGCTCTGACCCCCCATACGACAATCCACGTTCAAACCGTTCTGGGCATAGCCCTTAGGGCCTCGAGACTTGGGTGGCGAGATCGATAGCCCAGATCATGAGAACATGAAGACAAATTTTTCCGGCATAATCGATCGTGATTTACAAAGTCTGAGCGTTGTTGAAGGTAGAGAGATATGATCAGTAAATTGATGCTCTGTATGGCTCAATATTACACGCACGAGATCGAGCGCCGGTGGTGGCCTCGTCAAAATAGGGTTATCAGCAGGTTTTGTCTGGTGCCTGTTTCCATAATGGCTATTTGACAGAAATTAGGAAAATTTACTGTTCTTTTCCTCAACTTTAGTGATTTCATGCTTGCTTACCCGACATGAGAGTTTCAGCCGCGTTAGAGCAGCGAACAGGTGAACCAGGGTCCTGGAAGGCAAGGCCAGCCTTCCAGCACGAGGCAGATTCGAGCTACAAGGACCGACCGTAGAAGCTCAAGCCTAGTGCGATGTTGGGGGGCTCAGGTTCTCCAGCTTCGAATGCGGTAACCTACAGAACGCATTGTAGTGGAAGACGCTTTACTAGATTAGACGTCACTACGAGATAAGCTACTATTAATTATAACATAAAGGTGTTGGCCGTTTTGGATACTGCGGGAAAGGGCCCAGGGGACGCACAGTCTCGCTTCCCTCTGAGTGTTTCGTAATTTCGCAGCCGGCTGTTGACTTTCTCGCATCTACTCTACCAGAGCGCTGCTAGTTCGATGTAGCTAGTACAAAGGAAAGTGCCCTCTGTAGAGTACTGCAGTAGGCTTTGTAAGAGAAGCGAATTGGACTAGTTTGAAACCAAGGAGCGCATGTTAAAGTAATTGCCTAATATGACGCTAAACTATCCCCGTTGTCCCAATCAACAAGGCCACAACAACTACCGTTGTTTCTGTCTTCTCAAACTATAAGTTTGGCGTCTCCAACAGACCATGATACATGTCCTAGAGGAAGCTTAAACGCCCTAATCCCATTTATGCCGTCAGAAACCCACCAGGTGAATCATTTCAGTCCAGAACCCGACGAGTTCTCCTGTGGGAGAATTCTCATAGGCCTCAATCTGGGGACGCTCCCAAACGAGATTCACTTTGTGAAACTTAATGTACTTCGTCTTTTTGATGACTATTGTGTTCTTTGTTATAGCTGGAACCCGACCCTTGATGGGATAACCGCGTAAAACAGATAGATAGTATGGAGAGGCAGCAGTCGTGCTGCCACCTCCGCCGCCATAATACAGCTCGACGAGGGTAGGGTGGCTATACTGGACGACGATCCTAACGGCCAAAACTCCCAGGATTCAAAGGATGCAGAATCTATAAGAAACAGTGATGAATGCTGAGTTAATACAGATGGGCGGACGCTGAGCTTCCGCAGACACCATCGAGATGTATTCGGGGCCAAGAACGGTAAAGGAGGCAGTAAAGAGAGCGGCAAGAAACCCCTCAAACCGTCCAAGATCACCAGTCGACAGGTATGTAGCAAAGGGGACCGAAATGTATCGGATGGATGCTGCCCAGGTCGGCAGAACCTGGAGTGGTGTGTTTTTCTCTGTCTGAATGCATCACGTCTAATGAACGGGTGTCCATGGCACTCAACAAGCAATGGTACGGAGAAAGGATTAAAAAGATGTGTAACTTATATGAGGCCATGAAAAAGAGAAGTCTGGCGGAGAGCTTGTGGATCGAAAAGGGATGCATTGGGACGCACAGCTCCAACTGACTAGAACTGCTCATCACAAGATCGATTTGGACGGACACTGCACTGCAAAATCATATTTTGGTATGCCAGCTCTTTTGCGCATAATAGGTGTGTTGGGTCAAAGATCCGGCGTCCCATACCACTCAATTCTCTTCCAGCTCAGCCAAATGCTCCCATCGTCACTAAACCCATGCCGTTGCAGCGCCTTCCATACACGCTGGGCATAATCATTCGATTGGTATGTAACTGGGATAGGTGGGTCTTGCACCATGGCCAGCGCACGGGCAAAGTTAATGCCAATCCATTCACTGGGAACGTATTCAGCAGCCTGCCAGTCGATGATACCAATCGTTTCATCATGGGTGTTGATGAGAACGTTTGTGGGCCCCAAATCTCCATGAAAGAAGCAAAAAGGGGGCTCCGCGCCGAGGTGAAGCGTCTTGCAGTTTGCAAGCATGTTCGGCATGTCCTTGCGCCTCAGGGACTCGCCGAAGCGAGAATTTGGCGCCGCAGTCCCATCGATACCGGTGCCCAGCTTGCTTGAGGTAAGAGTAGCAACCTCGACACAGGCCTTGGCAACGAGCGCTGCATAGCGGTCCTTCACCATATCATCAAAACCCCACCATAGTCGCTCAGCCGTTTGACCGGGTACCGTAGACGTAACAAGGAAGTAGCGATCGTCGTAGCGGGCATGGTAGAGGATTGTAGGGAGCTTAAATGTTCGTTCTGGGAGGAGCTTGCGCAACTCCATGATAGTTACGTCCTCGTCGGTTGAGTCGCAGTGTACCGTATGGTGCATTTTGATGAAGACATCTCCGATAGAGTAAACGCACTTGGTTGTAACCTCGGCTATGTCATCATCGGCCCCGAGTTCAACGGGAGTGCCGCCACCTGCGGCGATATGGACAAGTATCGGATCGTCTTCCGGCTTCCATGGACGAGAAGGCGGTGGTGGTTTAGGCGCGTCCAATATAGCATAGTGGGCTCCATCGGATGCAGTCCAGCTGCTGACAAGACCGGGCGTATGAGCAGACCAGGGTTGGTCGCAGTTGCGAGAGAGTAAGGCGCGGTCTCCGACAAGCCAAGAATTGTTGTCGATAGTGGTAAGGCCGAACACAGGCGCCCGATCCTTTATGGGGACATGTTCGGCTGTATGGAAGTGCCTAGGCTCATTATTAAGAATGCGTAATACGTTCACCATTTGTCGGTACTGCTCCAATGGTGTCATTGCGAACTAGTTGCGGTTTATAAAATACTAAAGAGGGAATCCTTTCAAGGTTGGCTGCTGTAGGCGTTGTGCGATGAGGGAGTAAAATTCTAGCAATGACTGGTAAGATGTAATGTAATAACTCTTAGGTATGAGAGGACGGGAGAGCTTAGTTAGCAACATCGCTATGATCTATATATAGATATATATCTATTAATCTATAATATAGTATTTAGGAGTAAATATTATATAATAGCTTTAAGAAGGGCTAAATATAATACTATAGTAATTTATTAAACTATTTTTAATTTATTAATTTATAATATTAAATATAATAAAAGCTAATATATAATATAGTATTTTTTATTACTTTAGCTATTACTATTAATAGGAATAGTATTATAATAAATATTTCTAATTATAAGGAACTAATTAGAATTTTTTTAAAATCCTTTAATTATAGTATAACGTCTCACACATCGCAGCTGCGGGCACCTTGACCGCTGCGCCACTGGGCAAAAGATTAGGCCATAATCGCTATTGTAGCAATTAGAGAAGGTGCATTCACTGCCTATAGGGCTCCAATCGTCTCGTACGGGGGACAAGGTCGTAACATATAGAATTAAAATCTTTAATATAAGAGATAATAAAGAAGTTAACTAACTATTAGTTTATGACATATCTATTTAATAACGCTAAGCAAATAAATAATCAGAGACTAACTCTACCTTAGTAGCAATATCATCCCTAGCGGTAAGGCTAATAAATCACTATGTAACCATAAACCGAACTAAGACATATAAGATAGAGGAGGGTAGCACAGGGGATGCCAATACAATCAGAGACAACCAGGGCACTTGAGTTAGGAGTTTTTCTAAAGGAGCAGAAAGTCACGGTCAGTTACTTTGAAATATACATGATATATGCTATATAGCTTGCTTAGTTAAGGCCTTGTGTTTTCAGGGCTGGAACTACAGGCCGACATTACCAAAGAAGTTAGCTGGGATGAAGTGAAGTCTAAAGGAACAACCAGAACCAATCATAAAGCTAGTTCTTACACAATTACAGATCCGTCAAAACCTGCCATTAGTGTCTACCTAAGACGAGTTGAGACTGAAACGGAAGATCAGTTAAGACGACCTTATATGTTTTATTCAAACATCAGACCTTCTTTGGTGCCCTCAAGGGTCTAAAAAGAAAGCCTTCGTAAACTTTCTATTTAGACTCGGGCCATTTCCAGAACATGTTGGCCCCTTCGGTGTCTGCTAGAGGATTTCCATCGCCCTGTCTAGCGCAGCCATACTGCTCGTTAAACCCACACTTGGTGTAGAATTCGTCCTTCCCCAAGGCGCTAACAACGGAAGCGCAGACCCCCTCGGCCTCGGCTTGTTCAAGTCCCCACTGCACAAGCTTCTGACCTACTTTCTTCCCCTGCAAGTCTGGGCGCACTGCTAAGCCTTCAAGGTACCACGTTTCAGCGCGCTTGCCGCTCCATATATCCTCGAAGTAAGGATACGCCCGCTCTATGATGTCCTCATCTTTGGGGTCGCTTGCACGGTTAGGCCATCTCCAAGCGTGAACCTTCATGGCAATAGAAGAGAGTGGCTTGAGCAAGTTTCCTGGGCAAGAGCTTAGCTTAACTTGGATCAACTGAATACGCCATTGGAAATGAGAACTCACGAGGGTCCATGGCCCAACACTCCAGCTTCCGGCCCCCATCTCCCAATCTCGCCCATTGCGCAATCCCAGCAATAACGTCCCGACCACTATCATCCTTTGTCACGGCGACGAGCCATCGCCAGCGGTAGTCCCAAAAGTTGACGCGTGCTCTCCGCAGCCAGTACATGTCGACATCGTCAGGATGCTCGTTGCGATGAGGATGTATGAGCTCGCCAAACAGGTTATCCTCCCAAAATGCCTGTGCCATCACATGGGCAATCTCTGGAAGTTCCGAGTAGCGCGCATCACGTAAAACAATCTCAGACATGTCTTGAATGAGTAGCAGGTGAGGGTTGTTGTAGGATCGCTGGTGGAATGGTGCTGCTGGAAGTGTGTCGTTCTCCTGGTGATGACCTTTTATTTTCACATGCATCCTATACATTCATCGCAATGCACGTTTTAGGGGACTTATAACGTCTTCAAGAATTGACCAGTCGCTCGGTAAAAGTCCACTCCCCTGACTCGAAATTCTTTCCAAGTGGCAGTGCGCGATTTCAAGGATCACCCATCTTGTAACCGCATCCGACTGGACCGGGGCTCCTATGCCCTGGTCACCCGGCTGCTGCCGACCCTGGTGAGAGATCCAGCAAGCGAGGGTGCCAACGTCGGAGGTGTGTTCCGCGAGTCTGGCTGCGCCCATGGCCAGGTTCATCAACTTTTGTCCCCATGCTAGTAAGCGGAGCTCTCTGGCAATGGCCGTTGGCGCTAAAAGATGCTGCAGTTGATGACACGGCAACTCGTGAAATGGAAATCTATCCTATGAACCCATGCTTTTCCCATCCTTGTAAACCTTGGCCCCATCCCATCCAGTGCATTTCCTGTTGACCAGCAGTTCTCGACGATTTATTTGTGGCCCTCATACGTGACCTGCCACGCAACCTCCTTGTTGATAATCATCTCTTGACTACCAGTCCTAGAGCTTTCTCCTTCTTCTGATATGTTGTCTCGAATATTGGTCCCGTAGTTATGCGCCGCCGTCGTTTGTGTCGAGACTGGGTCCGGCCTCCAGTTGTGCGGTCGGCCACGAGGCTCGCCATCAGATTGATGGATCCTAACGGAGGTCGATGTAATCCCAGCAGACGTGGTCGCCTGAGAATGATCGTTTCCAAGTGATTGAAGTGCGTACACGTTGCTTGATCCGTATACGCTGAGATCAAAGGCAAGCGGAAAGCCCATGCCTATGGAAAATGATTTCAAAAAGTTCTTCAAGTTCGGCACGGTAGCCGAAATCAGCGACCAAGCGATCATGGTTTGCTGGAATAGTAGACTGTTCGTGACGGCGAATTGAGGCTCGGTCGCATCCGGGTACTTGCTAAAATATGCCAGATGAATGGCAGAGAGGGCGATAAGCGGTATGCGGAATGAGAAGGCCATAGCAACCTGACACTTGCGGGCAAATGACATGCTGACAGACCAGGACAGTTGCACAACGAGGAGCCAGGAAAAGATCTCGGTCAAGATATCAATCGTAGTGACCACAGCCCAACGTGTAACCTAAATGATCATGATGTTAGGTGTCTGATATTGAGGCCCCAGGAGTTCCAGCATGTCTCTTCCATACCTGGCTGGGGCATTGCTTGACGTTGTCGGGAGTCAACAAAGTATCGGCGCGACAGTTGACGAGAAATGCCACAGAGGAGCCTACACCCCAAGCTGCACTGATCACCATGAGTGCAATGCAGAATAGCCTATTCTTCCCAGTCTTGGAGCCGATGATGCGAAGGACGAGGGCGAGTACAGAGCATTTGGCGAGGCTCAGGGATAAGAGGCAGAGAATAGTAGATGCGAGAGTGGACTGGCGATGGGTATGTCAGCTGGTGAGAGTAGGGTATTCGGGTGCAAAAAGGCTAACTTTCGAAGATGTCGCCCATTGTTCCGGCGAGGTGATTGAGTTGAACTTGGAGAGGCCATTGCTTAAGCCAACAAAAACGGCAATGGCTTGAGCTAAATGCAAGACCTATGCGGCCACCGCTTGGTTAGTTTCTACATCAAATATGCTCCAGATGGAGTCGACTGCCTTACCGTTGCTAAAGCAATCAAAATGTCATCGAACCCGAACATCTGGTACTTGATGTATGCCCTTGCAGTTGCCACAAGCACGCTGTAGATCAGCGACAAGATCGTCACGATCCACAACTGTCCAGCATGGTCGTTGAACTTAACAGGCGAGAACCGATGGGAGCCGTCTTCCGGTATTCCTATTTCTGGATTCATAGCTGGGGGAGAGCTACAAGTCGGGTTGGAGAGAAACGGCGAGTTGACGGCATTTCACAATCGAGAAAGACGTGGAGCAGACGTTCTCAAGCGACGACGCAAGAGTCTTAATTTGTTATTTTTTTCTACTTTCATCATTGCGGCGTGGCACATCCAGGCAGGCTGGTACAAACAACATCGGCACGACTGTGGTGAAAACTCCGACGCCCGTTAACGAATGTTGAAAGGTTCGAGCTAAGGCTGCAAGACGACGCCACTTGTATCCGGCCCCCTGGCATCAGGTCAGGCAGTGGCCTTTCCTCGCCCCGGTTAAATGCAGAATTTGCCTTTTCATACGAGTCCAGGATCTGAAGGATTTTCTAGTTCATGATGGAAACGGGGGGTGCGTGGGTGTGTTGCACCATCTGCGCCAAACAAAAGCAAGCACATCATCCATCATGTTGGCTCGCTCTCCTGCCGCGTGGATTCGCCCGAGTCCTTGAGGAACTTTATTCGGACATGAACCACCTGTTCCTTCGCTTAGATACCCTGTACCGGACATCCGAAGTCGTGGGGAATAGCCGTGGAGGACGTACATGAGCTCACCTATGACCCCTGAGCTTAGGCCACCCATGCTCCACTTTTAATGGTCTAGCTAACCCATGCTTTATTATTTTAAACTAATTAAATGCAAATATTTTAGTAGAGCATAGGTTATCTTAGCTATCTTAGATTTTATATCTATGGGTTATAATTTTTTATTTTTCCTTTATTATATATTAATGCCTTATTAATTAATTAATATATTAATAATAAATGAATTAATATATTAACTTACTTTATCTTTATGCCTAAGATTAATAATTTCTTATAGTTTATATATTAATTACCCTTAGATCTTTTTATTATCTCTTTAGATTTATATATTAATTATCCTTAACCTCTTTATCTTTTTTTAAGTTAATATATTAATTTATCTTTAATTTTTTTTATTTTATATTAATTTATATATTAATTAGTTATTATGCCTTATCTTAATTTTAATACCCTTAACTAATACTTAATATATATTAAATATACTAAAGGTAAAGCTAGTAAATGCTAGGTAAATAATACCTAGTTTAATTATAATATAAGTTTTATTTATAGATTATTAATATATTAATTTTTATATATACTAAGATATTAGTAAAATAATTATCCCCTAAGGTAAAGTCTTTTGCTAGATGCCTAAGATTATTAGTAGTAAAGGTCTTTATAAAAATATAAGTATTATATTATATATATATATTATTAATATATTAACTTTTCTTAAGATAATAAAATGCTTTCCTAGAACTTAAAGACCTATATTAAAGGTCTTTATTATGCTATTATTAAAAAGATTATCTAAGGTAATAATAATACCTAGTATCTTATTGCGATTTAGGGTAAGTTTTTTTTATATATTAATAATATATTAATACTAATATAATATTAGCCTTTTATAATAATTGCCTAGCTATTCTCTAAGGCAATATTAATTTTAATGCCCTTATTTTTATTACCTTAATTAAGCTCTCTTATATAAGTTAGACTTTTTAATATATTAATAATATATTAATTTATCTTTTTTAGATTACTAAGTCTAAGGAGCCTAAAGAGGTTACTTATATTATAAAAGAGCTTAGAGTTTTTATTTATACTAGGGGTAGCCTTAGGTTTAAGAAGGGAGATATAAGTTTTATTTATATATTATTAATATATTAATTAATATTTACTTAGCTATAGGGTAAAAAGATAAAGGTAGAGTTTAGTCTTAGGTATAAGCCTAAGGAGCTTTATAGCTCTTATATTAATAATAATATTAATAATAAGTTTTCCTTTTTTATTTTATTAATTTATTATTAATTTATTAATAAAATATCTTCTCTTAGAACTTATTAACCGGTATAATATCTAGTTTTAGTATATTAAGTGATATATTTCTATTAAGGCTATTAATAAAGATAATAAGGATAGAGAGGTTAATGCTAAGGAGATCTAATATATTAATAATATATCTTAATACTTAGAGTAAAAATTTCCTTTAGTCTTAGTAAAAAAAAGAGTTATGCTTTAATTAATTACTTATAAATAGTAGTTTATATATTAATTATAAATAAATATTACTTAGTCTCTTATTTGCTATAGCTATAATTCTAATTCTATGCGCTTAATTTGCGCTTCTTTCTACTTAATCTTAGCTTCTTTAAGCTATAATTCTAGCCTTAGTTACTCTATGGCTAGTATTATAGTAGGCTATGATGCTCTTAAGAATAGACTTTTATTATAAAAAGGGTTAATATATAGTTTATATATTAAGAATTTATACTTATAATAGAACTCTAGATAATATTACTAATAGTGCCCTTATTAGGTTAAGTGGCGATAAAGGGAGAGGTATTAAGTAAGTGCGAGTAGGTGTTTAGGGGGTCTATAAGTAGCTAGGCTACTATAACTGCCTTTTTTATAACTCTCTTAATGAATTTTATGACCTTAATATATTAATATATGGTTAATATATAGCTATTAATACTTACTTTATTGCTAATTATTATGCTAGTAGTAGCCTTATGATAAGGTATTAATATAGCCTAATGGCATACTATAGCGTATTATTATGCCCTGCTAAGTTGCCTTATTAATATTAAACCTTTAGTTCTTAGTATTATAAGTAAGTAATTAATAAATCATTTATATATTAATATAATTAATATAAAGATCACCTTTAGTAATATTATATATTATCTACTAGCCTAATATAATGCCTCATGGAGTTGCTCTATATGATTAATATAAGAAGTATAGGTATCCTATTGCATAGCTGTTATAGATAAGCATGCTATATTAAGACTAGTGGCAATTATAGGCTACTCCTTATACTTAACTTAGTAAAGAAGGGTTAGGTAGTTTATATAGTGAGAAAATATTAATATATTATTAATAAATTAACTTACTTATCTTTAATAATAGGTATATTTTATAATAAGTACTCCTTAAGCTAATATAAGTAAGAGATATTATTTACTTAAATAAGGAGTTATAATAAGTCTCCTTATTACTAATCTTATAATAGACTTATTTTATTATAGTTAATTAATATATTATTAATATATAAATAACTTACTATAGCCCCGCTAAAAATATATTATATATAGCTATATATACCTCTTAACCTAATCTTACTAAGGTAAGTGATGCGGGTTAACCTTAGTTAAGAGGTATTAGCTAAGACCTAAGATAAATAAGTCTATAATATATTATCTATGCATTAATATATACTATTAATATACCTAAAATCTTAGTTAATTATTATATTATAGATCCTTTCTTAATAGATATACTGCTATTTAATATTAATAGATAGCTTTTCTTATAGGTATTTAAAGATAGCTAAGAATATAAATGCATAGGCTATAGCGGACTAGGAGTTAATAATAGCCTATAGAATAAGAATATTTAAAAAGAATTAGTTTATGCATAGTTAATAAATTAATAAGAAGAAATATTAATATAGCCCTTGATATTATATTAGCCCTAGATAACCTTATAGTTAGTTTTATTTATAATATACTTAAAGTTTATATTTATTTAAAGAGCCTAGAAGCCTAGCTCTTAAAATATTTAAACTTACTTCTTATAAAATAAGATAATAAGGAGATTAATATTATTATTATAAAAAATATAAATATATTATATAAATTAGCCTATATATTAACTATATATTAATATTACTTACTTTATTAAGATTATCGCGGTGGTTTTATAAGTATTTATAATAAGCATTAAGCTAAGAGACTCTTAGAGGGAAATATATAGCTCTTTGGCGCTAAAAAAGCTGCCGTAAAAAGCCATTATTTATAAGGCTTAGATAAAGGTCTACTAGGTATCTCTTATTATAATAGTCTAAGAGCTACTAGATAGGCTTAGAGCGAAGCTAAAGGTCTAGGGGAAATTAGTAGATGCATTAATGATATATTAATAAATATACTTAGGGTAATTAGTGCCCTCTTAAGCCTTTCTAGGGTTATCTATAGCTCCTTAAGAATATTACTAGGCGACTTTAAGGGCAATAGTGGTAGGTATAAATATATGCTATAAGATAAGATAATAAGATAAGGCATAGCTAGGTTAATTAGGATAAAGGCTCTAAAGATAACGTCATAGCCTATTATAATTATATTACCGGTATTAATATCCTAATAGGTATATCCTAGGATTATTAGTTAATATATTATATATAGATTAACCTTATATATTATAGATTCGCTTTTAGCGGGTAATTTAGTTAATAATATAGTAAGATTTAGGCCTTACTTTAGCTTACTTAGGTGCCCTAATTATGCGAGGGCTAATTATATAGTAGATTGCCTTTATTAAAGAGAGAAATTAAGGCAGTATTATAGTAAAATAATAACCATTTTAAGCCCTAAAATACTAATAAAAGACTAAGGCTTATATACCACTGACCTAAGATTATTTAGTTAATACATAATTAATATATAAATAGTATTACTTATTATACCTTAATTATATACTACTTTAGAATTAGCTTATAAGTTAATAAAGAGTAATTATTATAAGTATGCGAGGCCTTATAGTCTATAAGGATAGCTTAGGCCTAACTAAGAATTATTAGTAAAATTAATATATAATTAATAAATAGATTATTTCTTACCTTTGGGTATCTCTCTTAAGGTTAAATACTAATATAGCATTATTAACTTTTACCTATATATCCTAATAGGCCTCTATAACTCTACTATGCCTATAGTTATAAAGCTCTAGGGCAAGTAAATCATAGACCTTAACCCTAGTATATTAATACTTATAAATATATATAATAATAGAGTTAAGAAGAGCTAAAGAAGAAAGATAAGGTAAGTGGCTTTAGTAAGAGTAGTATTAAATCTAATTAATAGATAATTAATACATAGTTAATAAATAATTAATATATAGTAATTACTTACTTTTTTAATATTACTTTTCTTTTAACCTTTAATAAGGCTACTTATAGGAATAATATAGGTAACCCTTCCCTCTACTATAAATAGCTAATTAGGGATTATTAGAGCATATATTATCGCCATAGTAGTAATTGCTTTTAACCTTGCCTTAGAATGCCCTAATTACGCTAGATTTAATAAAATTAATATAAGAAGACCTTCTTTAATATTAAGAGGTTTAGTCTATAGGGTAATTAATTAATACATAGTCTATCTATTAATATTTTATTATACTAAGAGCTCTTTTTAATAAATATTATTACTAAATAAGCTTAAATCTAGAACTTAACTAATTTAGATATTATTATTGCTATTTAACCTGAAATTTGGGTTATCCTAACTTAATAAGGGGGTCTTAAGACTTAAGATAATAAGATCCATATTAATGCATTAATGATATATAAACTAGAAAAGGAATATAATAAGATATTATATAAGAAATTTATTATGCTTAATTATAGGGATAAATTTAGGCTACCTATACTCTACTTTTACTTATTTTTAATTAATTAGATTTATTTAAGGTATAGGTGACCTAACTTATATTTACTCTACTAAAAGTGGAGTAAATATGGAGCATGGGTGGCCTCAGGGCAGGGGTCACGGGTGAGCTCGTGTAAACCCTCATAGCCGTGCTAATCACTGAGGGCATGGCGATCCCCCATCTGGTCATAGCTCCGGGCCGTCCAGGGCGGCCCCAACCACCGGCATCTGGAACGATCCCGACAGCTTTGACTTGCTTTTGTACCCTGAAGGATGCCCCCTTACCACCTGCATGATGCTACACTCTGGTCCCACAACTGCCTGTGGCACAGCACAGGGACCAGGATGAACACGCCGTGCACCAGGCAATGTGGGAGGACTCAAGCTGATGGGTCAGATTCGCGCCCGGGTGAAGTTGCCGTGATCCCTACCTGATCATTGCAGTTCCTCTCGTTGTGGCTGTCTGATCATGCATGACTACCGTGTGATCCCCCTTCCTGCATGACTTTCCCGCGCAAAGCCGGCTGCAGCTTCATATTCCCCTCGTTCTCTTCCTTTTCTTTCTTTTCTTCAGTTATTTCTAGGAAACGAGGTGCCGTCAAAGTTATTGGCCAACATTGCCAACATGTCAATTGACGATAAAGGAACCCCCGGTGCCGACGATGCTGCCATTGGCCTCAATGAGGACCATGTTGATGAGAAGAGAGGTAACGCGGCCGATCGCGCCGACATGTACCGCATGGGCAAGGTCCAAGAAATGAGGGTTCGTACCAGCAACTCTTTGCGTTGCGTCTTGATGGAATTGAGTTGACACGACATGGCGCAGAGAAACTTTCGCTTCTTGTCCATCTTTGGCTTTTCCATGATTCTAATGGCGTCGTGGGAGTTCTCTCTGAGGTAAGTTGTGCTCGCCAAGGCGTCCTGGGCTGTTCGTCAACTAATAAAGCCTTCTGCTCAAAGTGTTTCTACCATCGGACTTGTCAACGGTGGCACCGCTGGTCTGATCTGGATGTTCTTCATCTGCTGGGTAGGCTTCCTGCTGGTCAACACATCCATGGCCGAAATGGCTTCAATGTGAGTCGTGCTCAATTGTCCAATACACTCCTCGACACATCCATGGTGACATCGCTGACGCAAGCCGTCCTGTAGGGCCCCAACGACCGGAGGACAATATCATTGGATCTCGGAATTTGCCCCGCCGAAACACCAAAAGTTCATTAGCTACCTCATGGGATGGATGTGTGTGCTCGGCTGGCAGACTTCGTGTGCCTCTTCGTCCTTCATTGCTGGCACCCAGATACAAGGCCTTGTCGTCCTGAACTACCCGAACTACGTCCCCGAGCCCTGGCACGGCACACTCCTTACCATCGCTGTTGCTGGTTTCTCGGTCCTCTTCAATACTTTCCTGGCCAGGAAGCTACCATTGATCGAGGCCCTAGTCCTTATCATTCACATCTTCGCCTTCTTTGGCATCCTTGTCACCCTCTGGGTTCTTTCTCCCACGGCCGACGCCAAGGCTGTGTTCACAGAGTTCAGTGATGGTGGAGGCTGGGGCAGCCTGGGAGGATCAACACTCGTTGGCATTCTCGCGGGCATTTTGCCACTGCTGGGTGCAGATGCTGCCGTCCACATGTCCGAGGAGCTACGCGACGCCAGCCGTACTCTGCCCCGTTCCATGATCATGACGACCGTCTTTAACGGCGCTTTTGGATGGATCATGGTCATCACGTATTGCTTCTGCATTGGCAACCTAGAGGAGGTCATCATGTCACCGACCGGCTATCCCTTCATGCAAGTCTTCTTCAACTCGACCAAGTCGGCGAGCAGTGCTACCGCCATGTCCTCGTTCATCGTTGCCATGACCGGCTTCTCCAATCTGACCATGGTGGCCACGTCGTCGCGCCAGCTCTTCGCCTTCGCACGAGACCATGCTGTTCCATTTAGCCCCTGGTTCTCTCAAGTACGACCAGGATGGGATGTACCTCTGAATGCCATCTTGACAACTTTCCTCATCTCGAGTCTTCTTTCCCTGATCAACATTGGCTCGGCTGTAGCATTGAACTCGATAACATCCCTGGCAACAACATCGCTTCTCTCCAGCTACATCGTCTCGATTGGCTGCATGATCTGGCGACGATGGACCAACAGCCCGCTTCTTCGCGCAAAGTTCACCCTCGGTAAATGGGGTTTGGCTATCAACATCGCCTCCGAAGCCTTCCTGGTTGTCATTTTCGTCTTGGCCTTCATGCCTGGCAACCCTAGCCCAACACCCGCAGAGATGAATTGGAATATTCTGATTTATGGTGTTGTTGTGCTCTTCTCTCTGGGCTACTACTACTTCCGTGGGACTCACCGTTACGAGGGTCCGGTGGCGTACGTGAGAAAGCTTCAGTAGGTACGAGACTATGTAACAAAATTGTGATTGTTCAAGATTGTCTGAGTTTAATAAAGGTTGTGGTTGCGTTCATTGGATAGTTAGTGAAAAGGCGTCGAGGCGCCAGTCCCCTCCGTCACTTACAAAATAGGACAGACATACTTAGATAACGTTGAGAAACGTTAGGCTCGGGTCAATGTCCCTCTTTAATAGAGTAGACAAAATCGTTACTATTCTCACATTCTACCTAGTCATCACAGGAAGAGGGACAAGGAGGAGCTTACTCTTGTCCAGTGTCCCAACACCATA
The DNA here is from genome assembly GCA_027886205.1 of Fusarium piperis. Lineage (NCBI taxonomy): Eukaryota > Fungi > Ascomycota > Sordariomycetes > Hypocreales > Nectriaceae > Fusarium > Fusarium piperis. The sequence continues at coordinate 4,959 of RZGM01000223.1, read as the reverse complement.
ATGAATCCTAAACTTGGCAGAAGGCTAATTTTGCAGAAACTAATCATCACTCAAAACCGTACGACCAGGAGAAGGGGCTTATCCCCAGACCCTAAACAGGCTTAATTCGCCGGGCACGGCTTATAACAGCCTCTAAATTAAAAGCATTCGATAAAAGATGACCAACTACCAAGTGTGTCAGAAGAGGATGACAGATTTCGCTTTGTAGCAATACCAAATTGATTTCAGAACCTGGCCACCCCTTTTTGGTAGGCTTACGTGTCGCGTGATTTTTATCACCACAGATGGGTGAGTGAACTAAAAGGTCGAAGTAAGACAACAGCGTGATATTGTGGTGCTTGTTTTGCCTGTTTGGTGGATGGTGCTTTCGCACAATTCAGCCTATCGGCGATCATCTTTTGCTTTTCAAATAATATATACCAATGGCATGATATATGGCGAATTTGTGTCCCAGTGTCTAGGGTGGCAAGGCGATGTCTATAGATAGGAGCTATTGGGGGACTGACGCGCCAATGGGACTGCACAAATCAAGACCTTTCCAGAAGCCCGATCACTTATTTGGAGGGTGGAAACTCGTATTTCTTAGACCTAAAAACCTAAATAAAGCATTGTAGTTTTCCTGAAGCAGTCCCACTGCTGTGAGTCTGCTGACACTTTCAAACACTACTGATACTGAGGATGAAAACAGTTTTACAGCTTCGAGTTATGATGTCATGTATTGTAGAACCAAGACTACATAAAACAAATTTTGCATTTTTGTCTATTGACCCAAGTCATCTCTCTGGAGACGCAATACATGCCATCCGCCTGCCGACCTAGGCTACGTCAGGCACCTCCAAATCATAGGCCAACGTCTCTGCAGCAATAGCTTCCCGGATCTTGTTTACTCTATTTACGCAGGATTAGTACCTAATCAAGGACTGCAAGAGGAGTGCGAGGGGCTTACACCTGATGTGCTGGGTGCGGACCGTAAGCGAGGACATGCTCTTCGGTGTCCAACACGGCGATCAAGCCTAGATCGAAGCCCTGAGCGCGATGCGCAGTGCTCGCCAGGGGAGGGCCGAACTCGAAGGACTTCAAACCTGGCACGACACCAAGCATGGCCTTACCCGCAGCGCGCATCTCATCGATGCTTTGCTGAGGCACATTGGGCTTCAGCTTGAAGAGGACTGCGAGAGTCAACACTGGACTTTGGGGTCACGGGTGGTCGCGAGGAAGGGAACTTACCAACGTGGTAAATGGCCATGTTTCTGAGGAAAGTTTGTGTGTTCTCGATGGTATCAGATAGGCCGAGTGAGTATTGATGGTTGATAAGTAGGCGGTAGGGATCTAGACAAGGTGAGGATTGTTTGTGATGGTGGAAGAAAATGGCGCATCTGTCATTGGTTGAAGGGAAAACGAGTGAGGGGCCACGTTGGGGCAGCTTGTCGGAATTCTATTGGGGCGATTGATGATTGGGTCATCTCGAGGTTCTAGTATCACGACTGGTAGCCGCAAGAGTAACCAGAGCGTACCATAGACTTCTGCAACTTTCCAAGCATGGCTCGTTATTCCTCTGCATCCAATTGAGAGAAACGCCCCACAATCTTTTCGCTATTACGATCACAGATTGCGCTATGATAGTTGCCGACAACATCAGAAAGGCGACCGGAGAAGCCCTCGATCCTCAGAGTGGGTGCCCCAAAGTCTTGACAGGCAAATGAGCAAAAACTATCTTGAAACAAACAAACATCTCCTCCATTATGGCTTGGATAACCTTCACGTAGGCTCCAAAGTCTTCCATAAGATGTGCGCTCATTCTCGCGGTTGACCCTTCGCGGTTGCGTCGGACAGGTAAGAAGCCGAACGTTGGGAGAAAGGGTATGGTTCTCCCAAGAACGTGATGAAAAATGGGACCTTGGAGAGAGTGGCTGCTTCTGGTGACCAACTCAGCATTCCTGTTGGTTACACAACAGGCGTATGTCCGATAGGGGAACCCGTGTAACCGCTAGAAGCCTAACTAGTTGACTTATGCACAACGAGTGGTAGATGTTAGACCCATTCTCGTTCTTTGTGGAGCTGACTCGAGACTGCACCCATGTTCTCAATTAGAGGGCCTTTCAATACCAAGTCGGTAACAATACACTCTAGTAACATAGTTGAACCCTACAGCATCATAGCCCACGCAGCAAGCGCCCCAACAACAGCAACCATACTAATGGCCCTCTGTGGTGCGGTAGCTCTAAATTCGCCGGTCCAAGTACTGTTGATCTTGACGCAACTCATTCGTCCAAGAGTATTGTTGACTACACTCGGGCTATTGTATCTCTTCATGAAGAGGGTGAGTACTGGGGTAATCCTGTGCAGTTCATTGTATCCGGTTTCAGGGAACGGACCCCCCTATTGCAAAGATAAGAATTGGTGGGTGCAACTCAAGCCAAGGTAGATATTTCTTACATCCCAAGATTGAAGGTGATAATAAAGTGGTGCCAGGTTGGCAGATTTTGGTAGGATAGGCCAGCAGTCGCTCGTGGCGTTTTCTTGGCTCTCAATATTGGTGAGGTTGTGGAGGCTCATGGAAAAGACACTTCCGAGGCCTTTGCCCTCGCCAGTGAAGTTCTTGCACGCACTGAGATTGCTGTCCTCAAGCTCCCTCTCTAGATCCCTGCAGATACCGTCGAAGTATCTGTAGGTGAGGGCAGAGGCCGCCAAGTCTTGGATGGCGTCGATGCATTCCGAATTGATGATATCAGAGCAGGTGCCGTTGCTGTTCTCTGGGAATCTTATCCCTGCAAGGTCACTAAAGAAAACAGCACAGCCATGGACTGCTTCCAGTGACACGTCCTGGGGGGTTCCGAGATAGTAGACGCTAGTGTACATCTCGTCGTCCCTAGGGTGGGAAATATTGACTCCTTTGACGATGGAGAAACCCTCTAAAGATCTTGGAACATCCGGAATGCGGGTCAGCCCGATGTCGAGGAATGTGTCGTTCCTCACCCGGCAATTAGGCTGATTGTTGAGCATAGGACACTGTACCGCGTCACAGCCGACAATGGGCTCGTCCAGGTCCTGAGCGAGCGCCAGAGAGGCTAGTAAGAAGGTGAGCAGCGGAGCAGCGAGACCCTTTGGAGAGGGCATGTTGGTAGAGTCCTATGTTTAGTCATGAGATGAGCAATAGAGTATAGACAATGAGTGGCGCGGAAAGGTAAATAAGGCCTCAGCCAGACAATCGCGAAAGAGCAACCCCTTTTCAACGCGTTAAGTGGGAAATTGGACGGTTAACTAACAGGGGTCTGCCATGTCTGTGTGACTGGAATTGATCTGCCAAGACATGTCATTGGGAACAACGGTTGGCTCCCTCGTCTTTGGTCATGACAAATTAATGACGAAGAGAGAAGCTTGGCATGCATGTTGAAGAGAATGGAACTAGCTGTTACAAATTTGTCCATTTTCCAGCCTGAGCGTTATGACGCGACGCTTACAAAACAGGAGGATTCATCTGGCAGTCATACTGATCCGAAACACGCTTAGCGCCCTGCATGGATGTCACAATTTTCCCTTCCCCCTTGCCAGAATTGCGACTCTGAGAATCGGCCTATAAGCTTTGTTCTAACCTCACTTTGAACTAGGTGTCGATGCTATGAAGTGTTGACAATGTGTTCTTTGTTGTAGCTGAAACCCGACCCTTGACGGGATAACCGCATACGACAGATAGTATTGTGACTGATGGATGAACGAGAGAAGAGTGGGCCCGAAGAATTGGCTTCTCACTACGGGAGAAGAAATGTGCCTCAGATCCCTGTTGGCATGAATGGGTTTTCGGTTAGCTAGGTTCGATGGCTCAGCAAGGATTCAGGCCGGTACTTTGTCTTTCCACGCACGCAGGCTTACAAACCGTGTATTATGAGACATCGATTTGGTCGGGCCGTCTTATTGGCAAGCTTCCGCAATGTCGGAGGATACAGGGGTTTCCGAATTATAGAACTGACACCAAGATGGATAGATACTGCTTAGACGAAAATCTAGGGCCAAAAGGACTACATAGCTTGCACATACACTTGGCCAAAATAACAACCCATTCATGAGGCGTCAAAATCCTTCACCACCAACAAAAGCCCAAAGTTTAGCAAAGCAATGAGAGCCATTCCCCGGAATGGAATTCCAACGAGATTGCTTGCTAATCCCCATCCCAAGGCAATGGCCCGACAGTTGGGCGCATAATGCGCGCAGCACTTTTGTTGACTTCCATGACGCGTTGAAGAGGACTTGTCGGTCACGTTGTCAAAGAACACAGCTAGATACACAAGAAAGCATTAAAAACGCGCAACACTTGGTATGCATGAAGCAAAACCATAGCCCTGGGTAATTCCCTGATGGCCGTTGCTCATTTTGAATGAGTGTTGTGTCTTCCTCAGGCATAGGCCTCAGGTTCTGATTGTCAAGCATTACGGTTCAGCAATGATAGGCTTTAGTGATATTGGGATCTGAGACATTGCCACCGGAAACAGTGGCTAAATGGAGATGCGGATGATGTTTTAGAAGCGCTCTGTTCTGCTGGGGATGGCTACACGTGTCTCTATGTCTAGTTTCGTCAAACGAGGAAGCAGAACCAAACATATGCTTCCAGAGGCAATTTAGTTGATCCTCCTGCCAGTTCATTCGGCCGTTTGTGATGCTACTTGGGCTTGCATCCTGGGCAAGATTTACGTCCAAGTCATCAATGCTTGCCTGAAACTCACATTGAAACCTCAGAGCCAAGTTTGTCGAGACCTCAATAGATACTCCCGGACTATAATGGTTTAGTCCTAAAAGAATAGTGAATTAATACTTGCGATAATAGTATAAGAAGAGCGTGGTATAAGAAGAGCATGGTATAAGAAGAGCATGGTATAAGAAGAGCATGGTATAAGAAGAGCGTGGTATAAGAAGAGCGTGGTATAAGAAGAGCGTGGTATAAGAAGAGCGTGGTATAAGAAGAGC
>RZGM01000222.1:0-20942 GCA_027886205.1 Fusarium piperis | reverse complement strand
TTATAAAGCTTATTTAGATATTAACTCTTATATTAAAAGGCATTAGGCTTAATAGCTTAATTATATTAAAAATTATATATCTCTTACTAAATTGCCTTAATTTACCCCTTAGGTATATAATAAGGTTAAATTACTTAAATATTATAATATAATTTAAATTAATTATAAAAAAATACCTTAATACTTTAATATATAAATTCTTACTATATATTAAGGATATTTATAATAATTATAATAAGTTTAAAATAGCCCTTTAATAAGCCTTTAAAATAATTAATAAAAAAATATAAGCTAAATAAGAGATTAAATTATTTATATAAAATTAAATAGCTTTAAAATATAAAATTAAATACCTTTAATTAGCCTTAAAGCTTAAATAAAATTAATAATCTCTTATATTACTTTGTTTTAATAAACTTAAGAAAAAAATATAAATAAAACTTACTTTATAAAAAAAAATAACTTAATAACCTAATTAATTATATTAAAAAAGTAATTAAAATTAATAATTAAAAATTTTTATAAAAGAAACTTTAAAATCTAAGAAATAATAAAAAAAATAATTAAAAACCTTAATTTAATATTAACTAAGGATATACTTAATAAATTAATATATCTTATAAGACTTATAAAGAATTAATAAAACTTAGAGTTATTTATTAATAAAGAGAAATTATTAAATATTATTATTACTATAAGTAAGAATATTAAGCTAATAAATATAAGAAAAAGTAATATAATATTTAAAATAAAATATATTACCCTTTAAAATAAAACCTATTTTAAAAAGGTAAGAAATAACTAAGAATTATTAATAATAATAATAATATATAAATAACTAAGATACTAAGAGTAGCTAGGCCTAGATATAATAGCCCTAATAATAATTAAAAGCTACTTTTAAAACCTAAGGAAAACCTAGCTTAGATAAAATAATATACTTTTATAATTATAAGGAAAAAGGAAATTAAAATAACCCTTATAAACTTAATAAAAAGATAACCTTAATAATAATATAATAATTAGATTATAAATAAAGAAAATAAAAGTATTAATTAAATAAAGTTTAAATATAATATTAAGAAACTTAGAAAAAAACTTAGAGAAAGAAAAAACTAATATTAAGATATTAAAAAAAAGAAAATAATAAGCTATAAAAAGAAGAATATTATTTATAACTTTATAATAAAAATAATAAATATTATTAAAATACCTTAAGGGAATAATATATCTAAATAATATAAAAATATATAAATATAATAAATAAAAAAGAAATCTATATTAAAATATATTATAAAGAAATAGTTAAAAACCTATAATATATTAAAGTATTATTTAATATAAGAGATAATATTAAGATATATCTAATATATTAAAAATACCTAATTACTTTATAAATATTTTATTAATATTATTAATATAAGGAATATTATAAAGAGAAATAAAAATAAAATTATTACCTTATTATATTATTATATTAACTTAATAATAAGCCCTATAAATAATATAAAATAAAGAGGTATTAAGTTATTTATTAATATAACTTAATTAATATTATAATAATATAATATTTTATATAATTTTATTATATTATCTAAGAAAAAAAAAATCACTTATAAAATTAACAATTAATAAAAGGAGGTTAATTAATAAAAATAAAAAGACCTAAGAATAAAATAAAAATAATAATACTAAGATTAATTATATACCTAAGATAATATATATAATTATAAAATATATAATAATAATAAATATAAATATAATTACTATAGCTGTATTATAATAAAAAATAAATAAACTTATTTAATATAAGGCTATAAGTAAAAGAATAAAGAAATTTATCTTAGAAAGCCCTTTATATAATAAAAAGAAAATATATATAATAATATATAAAGCTATAAGTATAAATTAAGGGAAAATAACTAAATATTTTAATAAATAATAAAACTAAGAAAAATTACTTTAACTTATAAATAATAAATAGACTTAGATTATTATAAAAGTATAAGATAAAACCCTATAAAGTTATTAACCTTAAAGGAATTAAATTTAATTATAATAATAAAATTATTAATAATAAGCTTAATTTTCTTAAAGTCTTTATTAATAAAAAAAACTAAAAAATAACCTTTAATATTATATTAATATAAAATTATAACTTAATACTTAAGTATTTATAATTATATAGGTTTAACTTATATATTAATTAGAGGATTAGCTAAGTAATCTTATTTTATAATAAGATATTTAATAATAATAATAATAACTTATAATATAATATAAGATCTTAAACTTTTATTAATAATAAAGAAATTAAGAAAAAATAAATATAAAATATTTTTTTATTTATAGGGATAAAATATAGATATTATAAAAGATAAAAATAATAAAATTAGAAAATAATTATTTATATTATAAAGTAATTTTATAAATTAGAAAAAGACCTTAAGCCCTTTAAGAAAATATTAAAAAATAAATAACTTAAGAATATCTTATTATAATATAAAATCTATAAATAATTCTTTATAAAAGAATTTAAAATTAAATTATTAAAATATATATATTATAACTTAGAGATTAAGTTTATTAATTAAAAGTAACTTAACTTTAATAAACTTTATCTTTTTAATAAAATATAATTACTTATATTAAAGGAATATATTAAAGATATATTAAGGAAAAGATATATTAAAGAAAATAAATTACTTATTAAATATCTTATTATATTTATTTTAAAGAAAAATAATAAATTATAATTTTATATTAACTTTAAAATACTTAATATTATTATAATTAAGGATTATATATTATTACTTCTTATTAATAAATTAAAGGATTAATTTTTTAAGATAAAATATTTTATAATATTAAACCTTAAAAAAACCTATAACTTAATTTAAATTAAAGAAAGATATAAATAAAAAATTACTTTTTATATAAAATATAAATTATTTAAGTATTTTATTATACCTTTTAGACTTATTAATATATTTATTATATTTTAATAAATAATTAATAATATATTATAAAAATATCTAGATATATTTATTATATATTACTTAGATAATATTTTTATTTTCTTTAAAATAAAAAGAAATATATAAAATATATTTATAAAATATTATAAATACTTTAAAATACTAAATTATTAATAAAACCTAAGAAAAATAAATTTTATACCTTAGAGGTAAAATTCCTTAGATATATTATCTCTTATAATAAAATATATATAAACCCTAAAAAGGTTATAATAATTAAGGATTAAAAAGAATTAATTAATATTAAAGAAATATAAGCTTTTTTTAGTTTTATTAATTATTATTATAAATTCCTTAAATAATTTAAATATATCGCTAGATTATTTATTAAGCTTATAAAAAAAATATTTATTATAAAAATAAAAGCTAAGGAAGCCTTTATTTAGCTTAAAGAACTTATCTTAAGTAAATTAATACTTAAGATATTTAATTTATTTTAATAAATTAAACTTAAAATTAATACCTTAGATTTTATATTAAGTACTTAGTTTAAATAATAAAATAATAAAAGATAATTATATCTTATTATATTTTATTTTTATAAATTATATAAAATAAAACTTAATTACTTTATTTATAATAAGGAATTCTTTATAATTATTAATATTTTTAAAGAATTTTAATATTACTTTATTAAAAATAAATATTAAATTAAGGTTTATATAAATTATAAGAATATTATTTATTTTATAAAAATATAAAAACTTAGTAAATAATAGCTATAATATATTAAATATTTATTAGAATTTAATTATATTATTATTTATATTAAAGGAATAGAAAATAATAAGGTAAATATTATTAGCTAATAATCTAATTTAAATATAAGAAAAATAAAAGTAAAAAAATAACTCTTTAAATATATAATTAAAGGATATTTATAATAAAAAGATAATATTATAATATCTTATAATTAAAATAAAATTATAAGTATTATATATTAAGTTATTAAAATAACTTATATAATAAAATAAAGTAATTTATTATTTATAAAGATCTAAGAATATAATTAATAATTCTTAGATAATAAAAAAATAAAAAAATAATAAATATTAAAAGAATTATAATATAAACTTATATAAGAAATTTATAGCTATTAATTATATAAATACTAAGGAATTAATAAAACCTTAAAATAAATTAAAATAATATTTATTTTTCTTAAGATTAAGAAAATAATTATAAAAATTATTAAGTAATATAATTTATATATAAAAACTAAGGCATAATACTATAAGTTATATAAGAAATTATAATTACTTTTAATTATATAATACTTATAGGACTTTATTATAATAGATTTTATTATTAAATTACTTTTATTAAAAGAGCTAATTATTAAAAACTTTTATAATAATATTTTAGTTATTATAAATAGATTTATAAAATTTTCTTATTTTATATCTTATAGAGAATTAATAATAATTAAAGAATTTACTTATTTCTTTTATTTTAATATAATAAAGATATATAGGTTATTACTTAAGATTATTATTAACTAAGGATTATTATTTATATTAAAATTTTAATAAAGCCTTATAAGATACCTAAGAATTAATTATAAACTTTTAATAGCTTATTATAAGGAAATAAATAAATAAATAAAATATATAAATTAAGTATTAAAATAATATCTTTAATATTATATTAATTATAAATAAATTAATTAAATTAAAAAGCTATTAATTATTTAATTAGGTTATAATATTATTATTAATAAAAATATAAAAATTATATTAATATATATTAATTTTAGATTTATCTTAGATATATATTAATAAATATAAGATATAATAATTAACCTTAAGGTAATCCTTATAAGTAATTAATTATATAACTTATATAAAGAAATAAAAATAAAACTTAAATTTATTAAAAATAAAATAATAAATTATATAAATAATAAAAGAATTAAGGAATTAATCTTTTTAAAAAGAGATATAATTTATTTTATAATAAAAAATATTAAAATAAAATAATAAAATAAAAAACCTAATTATAAATATATTAAACCTTATAAAATTAAATAAAAGATCTTAAGATATAATTATAAATTAAACTTATTACTTAAGATTATATTTTATTTAATCTTTTATATTTTATTATTTAAATTAATATAAAATATTATTTAAATTAAAATTAATAATAAATTAAAAGCTAAAGTTAATAAATTAAAGAAATATATTATTAAAATTATCTTTAATATAAATAAAATTAATAATAAGATAATATATTTTATAAAATAAAAAAATTACTTAGACTTAGAAAATATATAAGAATTACTTAAATACTTTACTAAAGCCTAATATTTTTTAAAAAACTTTTATTAATAATATTAAAAATAAACTTATTAAGACTAATAATATTTTAATTAATTAAATTAATAGCCCTAAGAGAATAAGCCTTTATTATAATAAATAACTCTTCTTAGAGCTTACTTAAGTTATTTAATATATATAAATTATACTTAAAGGCCTTATTACCCTATATCTTAAGTAGCTTCTTTTATTTCTAAATATAAGTAAGCTTAGCTATTACTTCCTTAAAAATAGCCTTTACCTTAGCCTTTTTATTTTTTAAATACTTATACTCTTAAATATTTTTTATTATTATTAAAGAATTAATAAATTATTATAAGAAAATATTTAATATATATCTATAAAAAGAATCTACCTTAGCGCTATTATATATAACTTTTATAATAATATAATTAAAATAATAATTAAAATAATTAAAAATTACCTTATAAGATAAGCCTTAATAAAAATAATAAATATAAGGTATAATCTTAGATTTAAAAGCCTTAATATAAAAAGAAAGATTTTATATTTTAAAAAACTTATAAGATAAAGTATATTTAAAAACTTAACCTAATATTATATTAATAAAGATAGAATTTTTATAAAATTAAGTTCTTTACTTTAATACTTAGTTATAAGAAAAGGTCTTAAGAATAAGACTTATAAAGAGAGGATCTTATATTATAGCATAATATATATTAAGCGGAAAGAAGTAATAAAACCCTTTAATTAAGTAAGAGGACTAAATTCCCCCTAATTTAGTCCTAGGACTAAGCGCTAGAAATATTAATCTTACCTTAGATTAAATATTAATTATATTAGTCCTAAATCCTTACTTAAGTATATAAAATATATTTATTAATACTTTCTTATATATTAATTACCTTAGCTATTAATATAACTTAGTTATATTTAATACCTTTAAGTATATTATTAGATATAATATTCTTATATTTAAGACTATATACCTAATTCTATTATTAATATAAACCTATAGTTTATCCCTTAGGAACCCTATGACTTAATTATTTTAGTATATAAGCTATATAACTATTATATATTAAAGAAAAGATATATTAAAGAAAAGATATATTAAAGAAAAGATATATTAAAGAAAAGATATATTAAAGAAAAGAAGTTATTTATAAGATACTTTATTATATTTATTTTAAAGAAAAATAATAAATTATAACTTTATATTAATTTTAAAATATTTAATATTATTATAATTAAGAATTATATATTATTATTTTTATTAATAAGTTAAAGGATTAATTTTTTAAAATAAAGTATTTTATAATATTAAACCTTAAAGGAGCTTATAAGCTTATTTAAATTAAAAAAAGATATATATAAAAAACTACTTTTTATATAAAATATAAATTATTTAAGTATCTTATTATATCCTTTAGACTTATTAATATATTTATTATATTTTAATAAATAATTAATAATATATTATAAGAATATTTAAATATATTTATTATATATTACTTAGATAATACTTTTATTTTCTTTAAAATAAAAAAAAATATATAAAATATATTTATAAGGTATTATAAATAGTTTAAAATACTAAGTTATTAATAAAACCTAAGAAAAATAAGTTTTATATTTTAAAAATAAAATTCCTTAGATATATTATTTCTTATAATAAGATATATATAAACCTTAATTTTAGTGATTTTATTATATACTTATTATATTTATATATTATATTACTATTAAGTTATATATAGGACTTTGCTTAGGGTTGCTTTAATAAACTTTTTATTAAACTTCTACTTATAACCTTATCTTATTATTATTACGAACTAGCGATATATTCTTAATAAAATAAGGTTTATTAAGGCAAAGTATTAGGCGTAGTAATATTATAAAGCTTATTTAGATATTAACTCTTATATTAAAAGGTATTAGGCTTAATAACTTAATTATATTAAAAACTATATATCTCTTATTAGATTGCCTTAATCTACCCCTTAGGTATATAATAAGGTTAAATTACTTAAATATATAAACCCTAAGAAAATTAAATTAATTAAGGATTAAAAAGAATTAATTAATATTAAAAAAATATAAGCTTTCCTTAGTTTTATTAATTATTATTATAAATTCCTTAAATAATTTAAATATATTATTAAATTATTTATTAAGTTTATTAAGAAAAATAAAATATTTATTATAAGAATATAAGTAAAAAGAGTATTTAATAAGCTTAAGAAATTTATCTTAAGTAAGTTAATACTTAAAATACTTAATTTATTTTAATAAATTAAACTTAAGACTAATACCTTAGATTTTATATTAAATATTTAACTTAAATAATAAGATAATAAAAGATAATTATATCTTATTATATTTTATTTTTATAAGCTATATAAAATAAAACTTAATTATTTTATTTATAATAAAGAATTCTTTATAATTATTAATATTTTTAAGGAATTTTAATATTATTTTATTAAAAATAAATATTAAATTAAAATCTATATAGATTATAAGAATATTATTTATTTTATAAAAATCTAAAAACTTAATAAATAATAATTATAATATATTAAATATTTCTTAGTATTTAATTATATTATTATTTATATTAAAGATATAAAAAATAATAAGGTAAATATTATTACTTAATAATTTAACTTAAATATAAGAAAAATTAAAATAAAAAAATAACTCTTTAAATATATAATTAAAAGATACTTATAATAGAAAAATAATATTATAATATCTTATAAATAAGACTAAATTATAAATATTATATATTAAATTATTAAAGTAATATATATAATAAAATAAGGTAATTTATTACTTATAAAAATCTAAGAATATAATTAATAATTCTTAGATAATAAAAAAATAAAGAAATAATAAATATTAAAAGAATTATAATATAAATTTATATAAGAAATCTATAGCTATTAATTATATAAATATTAAGGAATTAATAAAACCCTAAAATAAATTAAAATAATATTTATTTTTCCTAAGATTAAGAAAATAATTATAAAATTATTAAATAATATAATTTATATATAAAAACTAAAATATAATATTATAAATTATATTTAAAATTATAATTACTTTTAATTATATAATACTTATAAGACTTTATTATTATAAATTTTATTATAAAATTACTTTTATTAAAAAAATTAGCTATTAAAAACTTTTATAATAATATTTTTATTATTATAAATAAACTTATAAAATTTTCTTATTTTATATCTTATAAAGAATTAATAATAATAAAAGAATTTTTTTTTATTTTAATATAATAAAAATATATAATATATTACTTAAAATTATTATAAATTAAAGATTATTATTTATATTAAAATTTTAATAAAGCCTTATAAAATACTTAGGAATTAATTATAAACTCTTAATAACTTATTATAAAGAAATAAATAATTAAATAATATTATAACCCAATGGGCCTTTATATTATATAAGTAAGGGAACCCTTATAATTCCCCGAAGGCACTAACCTATTACTATAATACTTACCCTTAGAAATATAAGCCTTACTATTATAGGCATAAGCCTTACGCGGACTAGAGTGAGCTACTTAGAAAGCTATAAGTATATAAAATATACTTATTGCATTTTCTTATATAATAGCTACCTTAGCTATTAATATAACTTAGTTATACTTAATACCTTTAAGTATATTATTAGATATAATACCCTTATATTTAAGACTATATGCTTAATCTTATTACTAATATAAACCTATAGTTAATCCCTTAGAAACCCATAACCTTACTACTCTAATACTTAGGCTATATAACCGTTATAATAGCCTAGATCTTAACTCTATAAAAAACCTCTAGGTGATCCTTAAAGAGAGGATTTATAAGTGATATTTAGAGCTTATATATATGCCTAGGACTAACAAAGCAAAGTAGGCTCTTATTATAACTATAATTAAGCTATAGCAAGAGATTAAACTAGAAGTTATCTATAACTTAGTCTACTTAATAAAGCGAAGGATATAGGCTATTATATAGGCCTATGGCTAATATACTAGGTATTAGATTTACTAAAAGATAAAGCTCTTAATTATCTATAGATTAATATAGAATATAATGCAATTGGCCTTCATTTGGCTGCGTAATAAGGCACTGAAGATGTGGCCTCATTTGGTGGTAGTACTGATATAGCGGGGAAACCCGGAATGTGTCGTTACTTTTTGAGACCCATAGCAGGGGCTTTCCAACGAATTCTGCCGTTGTTGACCGCCTACTGCAATATAAACACAAGGAATCAAAGCCCCATTTTTTTGCGCGCCGCTAATAAACCAATAAACCACGCCCCAGCCATAATGGCATCCCAATCAATCAACAATGACTTCTTTATGCGATGGGCTATCATTTTTTTATTCAAGCTCTTCTCTGTTCGATGGTTCTCGCGACTTTTCAAGCGTGCCGGCCCGGTTGTATTCCTTTCTTCGCGCACCTGCGTCAAGTCAACCCCCTTCATCTCACTTGCTGAAGCGTCTGCAATGCGCTTTGTAGCCGAAAACACTACCATCCCTGTTCCCAAGGTGTATTGTGCGTTTGAGCATAAGAGGCGCGTCTACGTTGTTATGGAACGCATCGACGGCCTTCCCCTGGCCCATGGATGGCGTCAACGTACGGCTGAGTCCCAGGCGCGCATTCTCAACAGCCTTCGCAGCATGATTCAACAGCTCCGCCAAATTCCAGCCCCTATAGAGTGCGGTGTATCCAATGTTGATGGAGGGCCTATTTATGATCCGAGACTGCCCGGCCCCAAACAATGGGGTCCCTTCCGCACTATTGACGACTTTCACAAGAGACTCCGCGCTGACCTAGAAGAGCCAGAATACGCCGGGATCCGGATACCAGAGCTTGGTCCTCTGATCTCCTTCCACAAACAGCCATGGCCTTGCCCCGTCTTCTCGCACGGGGACCTGAGCTCTCTGAATATTCTGGCCCGTGGCGATGACATTGTTGGTATAGTCGATTGGGAAACCGCCGGGTGGATGCCGCCGTACTGGGAGTATACGTCTGCCTGGAACGTGAACCCGCAGAACCAGTTCTGGCAGAATGAGGTGGACCGGTTCCTCGAGCCGTTCCCAGAAGCGCTGGAGATGGAAGCTATCCGAAGAAAATATAATGGAGACTATTGAAGCGTGGGCGTGTCGTCTCCTTTCACTGCCATCATCTTGCATTTCTCACTTTGCTACGTCAGGTCAAGAGACAAGCCGGCATTGATAGCAAAAAGCTATCAAGCGACTGCGTGCTAGTTCCACAGTGGCTCCGCATCAGGTGCACGCCGTTCCTCTACGCGATGTCTGATGCCCACCTTGCAGCATCACTCAGCACTCTATTACTGTTGGTCGATGTCAGCATGTTTAGCCCTCTCCAGGGTTGACACGCTGTGCCCTTGTCAAGGCTGGAGCCTGCAGGGCCCACAGGCCGTGGCCCCTTTAGAGACCAGGTTGGCCAACTGATGTTGGTTGATTGGTTCTCTGTTGCCGTATCGTTGTGCGCCAAGTTAGCCTCGTCAGGTTACATTAGCGCACCATGTCAATCAGGCTGGGTCTACAGCCTCTCGGCTGTCCATGGCTGCCTGAATTGGGCTTCTGCTTGTATACCTTGAATGGCCTTGACAAGTACTGAAGTTCGTGGTCTTATCCTATCGACCCGCCAGCGCCGCCCGCCACAACCCGCGTCCTTCCGCGCTAGACTTCGTTCGCGAGATACGATATCAGTTACATTTCATACCGCATACGTTCATTGTTTATTAGAAGAGGCTAAAGAGCCTGCACGTCCTCCATCGTCTTCACCTCCACTATGCCGTCCGATAAGAATCGACTCTACCTCGCTCTCTATGCCCGTGGAGGCCACGGGTCAGTGCCTCACCCACCACTACTTTGAGCTCCAGCATATCATCTAAAGCCTCATTTCTCTAGGTATCACTGGGCTCTGCTGGTTGGCCCCAAACAGGAGGACGAAAACACCAGGGGCAAGCGCTATCACGCTAAGCAGCAGATGCTTCAGTGGCGTTACGACGAGGTCGATATCCGAATGGGGGCGACCAATATGATTCTTGTCCGTGTTCTCGCCGCAAAGGTCAAGAAAACGGACCGTCTCGAAGCGATTCTGCGAAGTGTGCCCGTCCGCCCGGACGTGCCGGGCTGGACGTGTCGGTCCTGGGTCGAGGAGGCATACAAAACACTGCAGGCCGATGGCAAAGCTATAGGCTCGTGCCCTGACTGGGAGACGCTTAGCCAGACTGCGTTATGGTTTGTGCAGAGAAAGACGGAGGAGCATCGGTTTGATGGGTTAGCTCTGCCGGGGCAGTTTAGTCCTTGGCAGGTGGCTACTTGGAGCATGGTCGAGGAAAAGGAGCTCATTCTATGAGCTGACATACCTCGCGTCTGGCCTGTTACGGCCTTGTCCCCCGTACGAGACGATTGAAGCCCTATAGGCAGTGAATGTACCTTCTGTAATTGCTACAATAGCGATTATGGCCCAATCTTTTTGCCCAGTGGCGCAGTGGTTAAAGGTGCCCGCAGCTGCGATGTACGAGACGTCATAACTAGGATAAACTAATATAACCCTAGAATAACTAGTTTATCCCTTAGAAATCTTATGATCGTCATAGTTAAGACAGGTTCCCTACATAATATCGGTATTATTAATAAGTAGTAGAGGCGAGGGGGGATAAGCAGCCCGCTCAGCTGCAAGTAAGAGTTAAGACGGTATAGTCCCTGCCCCGAATCACCTGTCGAAATCACAGGCAGGCTGCCCAGGGCCTTGCAGATCGCTTCGCCCGACTACACCAGGTCGAGATAAACGATGCAACCACGAAGGAGTTGTCAATTGTGACGGATGGACACAAACTGGGGCGGCAGCCAGTGACGGCGCATTGGCGACACCTTTTTTTTGCGGTCCAGAGCACGAATTCCGAGACAGCCTTTGAATCTGTGAGGCCTGAACATTCTATCAATCATTGTGACAGCCTGACGCTCGGCGTTGTCGATCATTGCTCATTTTGGTCATTTCCTGGGTGGGAACAACTATCCGACGCTCACACTGCTGTGGCACTGCATCAAATAGGAGCAAGACGGAGACGCTGTCTTCTGCACTTTTTGGGAAGCGAGATGATAATGGCTTGTACGGTAATGCAGCTGACACGACTATGAATTCGGTGAGGGGTTGCTGACCAAGATCTGGGGGCTGAGCGGACTGTATTGACCACTACCTAGGCTGAAGAGATGAGGCCGCCTGGAATACGCAACCCGCAGAGGAACAATAAGAGTGATACTGAATCGCGGCCAACATTTTGCGACTCTAATTTTATCACATGCCATCGACATAACTTCGAAAGCATGACACACGACAAACCTCAAGATCCACGAACGTAGTATCTGCGTTTTTGGTAACCACGGGTCTCCGAGGTGAATCAAATCCGACACCGTACAGCCAGGTAGAAGCCCGTGCTATATGTTACAGCGCAAAACCGGTGAAAAAAAAATGCCGGCTTCAGCTCGGCTCCTGGGCGGCCTCGTGGACACATATCTCCGAAAACGATTTCAGCGCAGTATTCACCCCGCTATCACAGCTGTGAGGGATGAAGCAGAATCAACAGCCACATTCCTGAAAGACTCGGGTCATGACCATCAAGCAGCGTTGTTGGACACTGCGGTGGTGGGACCGCAGAGAGAGGCTGCCTCAGCCTTGGTAGCTCCAGATGACGACCATGATTACGACGTTTCTCTGTATTTTATATGCTACACCTCATACCATCAACTGGCCTAACATCTAGTAGTGAAGAAATATACAGAGATGCCGAGCGAGAAAAAGAACAATTCAAACTAACCATGGAAGAGTACGAAAAGACTACTCACGGATCAAAATTCAAACAGAAGTGACCGCCAATTCCGTCCATACCTGGAACGATGTCTTAACCGAGCCCCAACGGGCAGAAGAGACCTAAGGGCGTCCGCGGCTTCGGGCGGAATAGCAGGGCGTTTGAAGCTTGGGCGAGCCTGCTTCCTTCCGGATACGAAGATTTCTCGGTGCTGTTTGGAGGTTTGAAGCTTATTTTTAGGCTTCGCACAGCCGTCTCTCCTGTCACTAAATCGACCGATTTCTAATGTTATTTGTCTCTATAGGCTGCCGCACGTCTGGAAGATCTAAGGTCTGATATTGGGGATGCACTGGCAGAGATTCCAATCCTGCTTAAATGCACACATGTGGTCCTGGGTACCTTCAAAGGGTCGAAGGAACTCCATCAAGCTAGCGCGGCGCTCTACTCTACGATAATAGCAGCTCCTCATCACATTGTTGCATGGTATAGAAAGAAAGCAATGGGCACTTCTTCAGTTCACATAGTCATTGTTACTAGAGCAAAAACTAACCAACACCTAGAAACTCTATTCAAAAGCATCTTGAAACAGGATTCCTACGCCAAGCAACTCGATGACCTCCTCCACGACGTCCGCCAACAAGCCGACCGCTTTGACAGAGCCGTCCGACTCGGCTCCTACGAGGAAATCGGGAATATATTCGAAATGTTGCAGGCTCAAAGCTTTCAACACGCAGACAACCAAAAGGTCGTCGTGGGGTACGTCGAAAAATCCACCGACGAGTTCCGCAATCTTAAAAGCGAGTTTCAGTCGAACGCGAGGGATTTACAGGAGCAGCTGAGGCAGACGATCTCGCAAGTTCCAACTTGTTTGAACAATATTCTGGCCCAGTTCTTCAGTAGTGATTCGAGGATGAATTCGAGAACACAGGAGAGTAAGTTGGACATGCTAAGCGGTTAATGCATGTTTGGTTTAACCAGTATTGAATAGTGAGAGGCCCGAATCTTCCGATCCGCAAAGCAAAATCCGAATCTCATCTCATACGAGGTAACACATCGCCTGATTCTCCTGTCACTTCTGAAACTGATTCAATATGCTAGATATCCGCTGCGTCCAAGACAGTCTCATGTCTGCATTTGACTACGACAGCTCAGTGATCCAAACCGACATCGCCGCCAGCCTACGCGGCATATGGCAAATCCCACGACCCGACCAGGACCGTCTCGTGATGGCCATGCTGTCACCAAAGCTTCAGAGCTGGATCACCAAGGCCACATCTTCTGCCATGTTCCTCAACTTCAATGCGCCTCGGAACCATAATTCAACATCCTTCATCGCAGCGAAACTGGCCGGTTCCATCTAAGCCTCAGCGCTCGAAGACCAGTACCATCTAAGTTCCGTGATGGTGCTCTCCTTTTTCTGTGGCTCACGCTCACGGCCTAATGATCTCGACTTCGGCGTCGGCGGCATGATGCAAAGTCTAATCAGCCAACTGCTCCTTTCTTACCCAGGTTTCAGGCTATACGTCGTCCGCCGAATCCAAGCAGCAAATCTTGTCAGCGTCGTAGACCTCTGTGGAATATTTTACCTGCTAATTGCATAGCTCCCGCAGCACAGGCTGGTGTTCTGCATCCTTGACGGCGTGACAGTATTCGAACAAAGCAAGTCCCTGCGTGAGAGCGAGATTGTGATGAGGGAGCTGATGGAGATTGTGAGCTAGACGGCGGAATATGGGTGTTGTTTCAAGCTACTGTTGACGAGCCCGGGGAACAGTCGGGTCTTGTATAGGCATTTGATTGATCCGGAGAATGATTCGGTTTGGTTGCCGACAAAGGTTGCCTCTCAGGGGGGCTTCACAAGGGGAAAGTGGGAAGGTAGTATTGGGGGAGATATTGATAGGTTGCAGATTAATACTAGTTGGTGAATACTGGGATTCAAGCAGTATTTAATGGGCTCGATTTGTAATGGGCAGATGCGAAGTGTTAGTTTGCTCCTCGGTTTCACCTTTGCTTTGCTTTGCTTTACTGTTGTTTGCACGGGTAGGCTAGACAGACCAGTCATACACTTACTCTGAGATATAGCAACCCTTAGACCACTCCACACCCTTAGTGCAATGAGCTATATCTCATGCAATGGGAGCACATCTATATTTCCAAGAAAAAGAAAAGAAAGGAAAAAAAAACAATCTTATTACTTATATGATAGACCTAGCCGCACGGTGCATATCAGAGTAGGCAGCTTGTATTAGCTAATTAAATAGTTTTGCGGGCTAGAACTCCCTTAGTAGTGGTTCTATAATGGCAACTACATTACTCGAGGAGACTAGAATATAGATTGCAGTGACGTTGTGGATATAAAGCCGCAGAGTATCATATGCGCAACGAGGGCCCTTGGCGGAAAACATATACTTCTATCTTCCACCATGTGTCTTCTTCGTCCTTCAGCTTCTCGGGCGCAATCACGACGTCGGAATAAATAGAAAGGAGCAGCATCACTACGGGAAACCAATGCCATCGGGCTCTAGGAGTGCCTCCCTATGCTGCTAATGCATATCTTTTTAATCGCTACCTAACAATCCTATAGTCCATACATTCCCATCAGCTCCTTGAAGGAAGCATCTTCCAGAAGCTGGCCTGCGGTCAAGCGGTGCATGGGTGAATATGATAGACCTTTCTGCATTATAGAAAGTATAAGCCGCTGCTCGGCCAGGCCAACATCATCTCGAGTGCACATGACCTTCGCTTCAAGGGCCAGCCTAGGCTCTGGCCTTCTGCGCTGATCATACCATGACTGATCACCTTGCCCGTCGCCCGTATAGGAGCCTTTCCAAGATCCCGGAAGGGGTCCCAGGGTTTTGACTATAAAGTCAATTACAGAAGAATGCGTACCGCCATTGAACAGGGGAAATCCCAGGTAAAGCTCGGCAAAAATACACATATAGCTCCACATATCAGAGGCAAGGCTCGGATTCGTGTTGTGCAGACGCTCCGGGGCACAATAGATAGCGGGCGACTGAGCTTTTTGCTCTGCCGGAGTGCCGGACTTGGCGGTCAGGCCAAAGTCGCCGAGTGATATGGTATCTCCTATAAGGCTCTCGCGAGGCTTCATCGGCATAACGAGCTGGCCCTCCTTCCATAGCGGTCGAGCCAGGGGTAGGGACATCTTCAAGGGGCGCCCCAGATATTCGTACTTAATAGCCAGGGTACTGTCTGCCGGGAGAGGATGCAGGTTGTACATCACGTTGGCGCTGTTTAGGTCTGCAGCATATATTAGCTTCCATAGAGCTGATAGTGCAGTACTGGACGCAACGGACCACGGTGCATGATTCCACAATCGTGCAGCGTCTTGAGAGCTTGTAGTAGTTGTTTTGCAGCCGACCGGCGGGCGGCAATAGAGGTCTGGTAGGCATAGTCCCGTAGGTTTGGGCCCTGCAAGGGAAAGGTAAGGACCCTATGGGGTCCGTGGGCGCCGCGGAGGATAAAGGTCTCGAGGTACGTCAAAAGGCGGGAAGTATCCTGCACGGTACTGATGATCTCGTTCTGCACATCGTATTCGCGCTCTCCTGAAGCACCGGGCACCATGATTTTGAGAGCGATATCTCGGTCGTTGAGCATGTCATGTGCCATCCAGACAGTCGAGAAGCCACCGTGGCCTAGCTTATGCTCAATGCGATACCTGTCCGCAAGTACTTCCCCGATGCAGACAGGATAGTACATGCCTTGCTCATATCGTTCTGCTGGCTCAGAAATGTCCTCGATATCTCCCTCATCTTCTGAGTCTGCAAAGTCGCCCCAGACAGCAGCTATGTCGTCGGCACCGCTCGGATTGATGTTATCAGCAACCATAGTGAATAAAGGATAGCACTCTGGTGGCTTAGAAAGAGGTTGAAAGAGTTTAGTCTTCAAAAGAGATGGTCGAGTACATGAACAGGAAGATCCATAAAAGGCGTCACGCTTAGCAAATCGGATCTGAACAGAGGAGTTAATCCGCTATGCTCGGGCTAATTGTATTTAGTTACTGGCCTAAGTTAAGACTTAGAAAATAAAAATAATAAGTAATTAGAGAGAGAAGTAAAATAAATAATAAATATATAGTTTAAATAATAATAAGGAAATATTTTATTATATATACTAAGTAAGATATAAAAAAATAAGAAATACTTAGCTTTAATATTCAAAAAGTAATAAATATTATAGCCTAGTCACCCATACGAGCCCTATAGGCAGTGAAGGCACCTTCTATAATTGCTATAATAGCGATTATGGCCTAATCTTTTGCCCTGTGGCGCAGCGGTTAAGGTGCCCGTAGCTATAACATACAAGACGTCATAGTAAAGGTCTTATGGCATGGTTAATGGTTATTGCATAGCCGCTGGCATAGTCTTGGGGTATGCAAGGATCCTACGGAGTGCCCGGCGGAGCGGCTAACTCCCTGAGATGAGCGTTGGCAACTTTAGCCGACACCATCTTCTGGGAACGACAGGGGGGTGGCGGGCTGTGGTCTGGCGCGTATCGCAGCGCATCTCGTTATCTATAAAGCAGAGCAGACTGCCTGGAAGACTAGGACAGGCTACTCTTTGCCATCCTTACCTATTACCTTGGTACTATGCTAGACTTCACATCACTCTCTTATCATTCTACTTTTATCTCCTTACCTCTCTGCTCCCTTATTCTCTTATCACCAAATCCCAAACCGCGCAGTACTTGCAATCCCGGACCTCTGCCCTGCCCTACCCTGACCTGCCCTTATCCCCTCCCCCCTTCTCCAGATAGCCGTTCTATCATACACCATCATGTCATACCCATACCGTCTTGCAGCCAATGTTTATGATGGCGAGATTGGCGCAATTGAGGTTCGATGGCAGAACTCTGCGGTGCAGAAGCTTGCCAACGATGCAAGTATCCTTCAGGTGCCTATAGAAACACTCAAAGCACTGAGTGAACACTTCGGCTATCTTCTTGCCTATCGTCTAGGAAACCCTAAGTTGCTCATAAGGTATATATTAACTCTCTTAACTCTCTTATACCTATCCATCTTATATTATACTAACACATGGCTGTATAGGGGTGGGCCACATCAATTCAGTGTTGATAGTGCGACTGACCAGCATATCTCTGACCCAGATCATATTACTCTTGAGTTAAGTGGAGGACCTGGAAGAAGAAGGGCTCATCTTTATCTCGACGGACATGGGTATGGAGTGACAGGATATGATAATATCTGGGTGAAGAGGGAGTCTGTGATGGTAAGGACAGGCAAACAGTACATTCGAGAACTGAGCCTATGTACCGGCGATTAGGATCAATCGGGAACGACTGGGGCAACTTCTATAGGAACTGCGTCGGTTACTTCAGTGGCCGCCGCTACTGCCGCGGGGGATGGGGGATCTTCTGGGGCTTACTCTGATTGGGAATTCAATACTTATTATCAGAGATACAAGCGATATAACTATATAACTGGAGAATGGGAGTGGCAGTAATTATATAATATTATAGTATAGTAGCTATTTAGAAGTATTTTCCTTATTATAGCTATAGCTAGTATATTAACTTAATATATAATAAATATTAGAGTAATTACTCTAGCTAGGTTAATAAATATCTATATTACTTTATTCTATGCTATTTGGTTTATTAATAGCCCGCCTTTACCTCGGCAATTTATTAGTATTAATCCAACTTTAATATACATAAGATAACATCAGCTACCCCATAACCGACTACCCCCTATATATAACGAGAGGTATGTTTCCTAAGGGATAAACCAGTCGTGCTAGGTTTATATTAGCAGAGGATTAGGCGCATAGTCTTAAATAGGGTATAAGTTATATCTAATAATATACTTAAGGGTATTAAGTATAACTAAATTATATTAATAGCTAAAGTAATTATTATATAAGAAAATATAATAAATATATCCTATATACTTAGCTAATTACTAAGTCCTAAGTAAATAAGATTAGGCCACTTATTAAGCTTAAGGTAAATAATATATAATTACTTATTATTATAAGAGTAAGTAGTTTACCTTAATATAAATTAAGTACTTATTATAGGTATATAAGATATATAACCTTAGGTATATCTAGGCTATAATATAATACCCCTCTTTTATTAATCTTATCCTTAAGGCTATGCTTTATAACTATAGCTATTTATTTATAAGTAACTAATTTTATCTTATTTTCTTATTTTCTTATAATATTAATATAATATTAGGCTATATAATTAAAAAGAAATCTAATATTTTTTTTTATTAAAAATTACTATATTTTTATTTTTAATATTAATTAATTTAATTTTAAAATAATACCTTATTTTTATTATTTAAAATAAGGTATTATTTATAAGATAATCTTAGGTTTTAAAAAGTATAATTTATATATATATTTAAGTTATTCTTATAATATAATAAGTATTTCTTTAAATTCTTATATATAATTTTCTTATTCTTTACCTAGGTTTTTTATTAATTTTATTAATATCTTATATTATTAAGAAGACTTATTATTTAAATAAATAAAAGGCTATTATTAAGGAGTTACTTATTTCTTATTATAAGGCTTTATAAAAAATATAATAAGATTTAAATAAATCTCTCTTTTAATTAAAGTTATATTAGAAATATAAATAATAACTAATATTATATAATATAGAGATAACTTATAAAAGTTTAATTTCCTTAAAGGAATTAGAATAATTAAAGTAATAAAAATCCTTATTTATAGAGGATATCTAAGCTATAGTTTATATTAATATCTTAGATCTAGGTTTTTTTAATAATTTTATTATTTCTTTTAATATTATTAATAAAAGTTCTTTAAAAAGTATTATATATTAATAAGGTATTTTAGTAATTCTTATATATTTTCTAAGTTTAAGTAATTCTTTTATTTAATAAAATATATTATTTTATTATTAATTTTATTTATATTAAAAATAGCTTTTATAATATATTTTTCTAATTTATTAACTTTAGCTTTAGGTTTATTATTTATTTTAATTTAAATAATATCTTATATTAATTTAAGTAATAAAATATAAAAGATTAAATAAAGCTTAACCTTAGGTAATAAGTTTAATTTATAATTATACTTTAAGATTTTTTACTTAATTTTATAAGGTCTTATATATTTATAATTAAGTTTTTTATTTTATTATTTTATTTTAATATTTTTTATTATAAAATAAATTATATCTCTTTTTAAGAAAATTAATCTCTTAATTTTTTTTTTATTAATATAAGTTATTATTTTATTTTTAATAAATTTAAGTTTTATTTTTATTTTTTTATATAAATTTTATAATTAATTATTAATAAGAATTATTTTAAGGTTAATAATAATATTTTATTTTTATTTATAAGTATTTAAGATAAATTTAAAGTTAATATAAGTTAATATAATCTTTATATTTTTATTTATTATTATATTATAAGCTAATTATATAATTAATAATTTCTTAATTTAATTAATTTATTTATAATTAATATAATATTAAAGATATTATTTTATTACTTAATTTATATATTTTATTTATTTATTAATCTCTTTATAATAAGCTATTAAAAGCTTATAATTAATCTTAAGGTATTTTATAAGGCTTTATTAAAATTTTAAGATAAATAAAAGTTTTTAATTTATAATAATCTTAAGTAATAATTTATATATTTTTATTATATTAAAATAAAAAAAATAAATAAATTCTTTAATTATTATTAATTCTTTATAAGATATAAAATAAGAAAATTTTATAA
>RZGM01000221.1:271-21309 GCA_027886205.1 Fusarium piperis | reverse complement strand
ATTAAAGTATTTTAATTAATATCTTAATAATTTTAATAATAAAAGCTTTATACCTAAAGCTAAGGGACTTAATTAACTTAGATTAATAAAGTTTATTAATACTATTATAAATACTATTAATAATATACTAAGAATAGGTCTATCTATAATCAATAAACAGCCTCTTAGCTAAGTAAAGAGGTTAAATTCCTCTTTATATCACTACTCTCCTCTTTAATATTAACCTTTTAATCACTTATAATTATTAACATAATCGCCGGGCATATTAACTAATTAACTAATTAGCCATATAGTAATACCTTTCTATAAAGACCTCTAAGAAGGCTAGAGTAGGTATAGGTTTTTATATAACTAAGATAACCTTAATAATAAGCTTTAAAAGCTCTATAAGGCCTTAAAGCCTATATATTATTAGCTATAGCTAATAATAAATAGCAAGGCTCTTTAAAGTATTACTATAGGTATATAGCTTAATAACTAGAAAGTATAAATTAAACTTATTATCTTTAGCTATAATCTTTTACTTTTTTTCCTTAGCCTTTTTTTACTAAGTTATAAAATAATTAATAGGTTTAATTAGGTAAAAAGAGAGCTTTTTTTATTAAAGGACTTAAGGGATAAGCTAAAGGAAATAAAGGGATTAAGTATTAATAAGAGAAAATTCCTTATAGCCTTAGAAAAAGGCTAATAATACTTATATAAGGCTTAGCTTATAACCCTTATTCTTAATATTCAAGTAATTCAACCTCATTATATATACCCAAGGGGCAGATCAAGGCAATCCAGCAAGAGATATACAGTTTTTAACATAATTAAGCCATCAAGCCTAATGCCTTTTAACGCAAGAGTCAATATCTAAATAAGCTTTGCAATGCCGCCGCGCCTAATACTTTACCTCAATGAACCTTATTTCATTAAGAACATATTACTAGTTCGCAATAATAATAAGAGTGGCTAACCTGCTTCTTAGTCTAGCAATAGTAGCTTAATTAATATTAATAATACCTAGGCATACCTATGAATACTATATAAAATAGCAGCCCCTGCGCAAATCATCCGGTGCGTATACCTGATTACTGACTTGAGCGCCGAAGCCTAGTGGTATATGATCATACTGACGTGCCCCACTGATACGCTGACGCTATTCTTATTCTTAATATAAATACTTTTTAAAATATAAAATAAAAATAATAAGATAAATTAAAAAAGTCTTATAATTAGCTAGGATTTAATTATATTATAATAGGTATAATATTAGGAAATTAGGGTTATTAGTATTATAAGTATTTTTAAAGGGATTAATACCTAGAGGTAGTATTAAAATTTAAAACTTAAAAAGTTAATGCCTTAAGTTAGGGCTAGATTAAAATTTAGTAAAAAATAAAAGTATATAAGTTTAATTAATTAAACTTATATTATTAAATTTATAATATATATATATATTAGCTTTTAAAAATATAATAATAATAATTTTAATAATAATTTTAATAATAAATATTAAATATTATAATAAATTAAAAAAAATTATTAAATTTAAAAAATATATTATTAAATAAATTATTAAATTATAAAAAAAAAAAATTTTTTAATTAAATAAAAAAATTATTTTAATTTTAAAAATATATAAAAACCTTTTAAATATTTTATATATATTTAATAATTATTAAAAAGTTTTTATTAATAATAAATAAAATAATATTATTAAAAAAAAATTTTTAAATTTAATAAAAATTAATTTATTATTTTTAAAATATTTAATAAATAAAAATCTTATATTATATAATTTTTATAATAATTAAAAATTAAAATAAAATAATTTTTTATTTTAAATTTTAAAATATTTTATTTAAATAAATTAATATTATATTTTTTTATTTTTTTTTTATTTTTTAAATTTTTTATTATTAAATAATTATTTTAATTAATAATAATTAAAGCTTTATTAATTAATTATAAAAAAAAATTATTTATTTTTTTTATTATTTTTTTAATTTAAATTTTTTTATTTTTTTTTATTATTTTTTAATTAATAAATTAATAATAAAAATATTATAAATTAAAAAAACTTTATATATATAATAATATTATATAAATATTATTATAAAAATAATTTATTTTATATATTATTTATATTTATTAAAATAATTAAAATTATTTATTTTATAAATAAGTTTTTTTTTAAAATAATAAATATAAAATATATTAATAATAATAAAATTTTAAAAAAAATATTATAATAAAGCTTAATAATTAAATATATTAATTTTATATTATTTTTTAATTTTATTTAATATTATATTAATAAGAAATTTATAAAAAAAATTAAAATTAATTAATTAAAAAAATCTTAATTTAAAAAATAATTTTAAAAATAAAAATTAATAAAAAAAATTTTATATTATAAATTAATAAACCTTATTATTATATAAAAGATATATTTATAATTTTATTTTTTTATTTAATTTATTATAATATTATTTATAATTTTAAAAATAAATTTTATAATTTTATATATAAGTCTTATAATTTATAATATAAGTTATTTATATATTATTATATATATATATAATATTTATTATATTTTAAATAAAGACTTAGCCCTTAAGCTATTAATAAAACTTTAATTATCTTTAAGACCTTCTTAATCTATTACTAAGATATAACTATTCCTTTATATAGCAACGCTGAGATTCCCTACTAATAGTAAACCTAGCACGCCTGGTTTATTCCCTTGGAAAATACTAGACGTCATAGGCTGCACGGGCTCCTTGATTGAGATTGGCGGGAGTATAGATCCCTAGGTCGAAGGGGTCCGGGGCAACAGGCGGGTTCATCATTGACGAAGCCATCGCCGCAGCTTGCGGCTGCGCAAAGCGCAGATTGGGAAATTTATTGTGTAATTGTTAAGGAATTAGGTATAGACAGACCCACTTTCTTAACACTTGTATGCCAAGAAAGTGTGATAACAAAGGAAGAGTCACGGGGTGTTGAGGCGATCGTTGACCTTTGTGGCGCTTGTCGTACCGGGTAGGGAGTCGTAGAAGTCGTAATCAATCGCAGACGTTGTGATGTGCAAGCCACCTAGTGTCCAGTGTCCCATTTCCCTGTGGTGAATGGGAAAGAAGACCATGTCGTAATTCTTAAAGTCTCGGGGCTCCTATAGCAGCGTCTCTTCATCCGCATTGAACCAGAGTGGGTGTGTCACTCGAGTAGCCTTCTTCTTCCCGTGGTGTGGCCAGAAGATGGTGAGCAAGACATCCATCATGAACTGTAGGACACTATCGTTCAATCTTTGGCCTGGCGGTTATAGTTGTTCCAAGACTTTATCTGCCATCGCCGTCCATTGCACCCCTTCCGCCGATCGTAACTATCGCGAACGTTATGATGGGTGGTTGCTATGGCCATCTGGGCCTGTCGAGAGTGCCTCCTTAGTCAAAGAGACCTCAATTGTACCATACTCATGTCGCTCTTCTTTGACGATATCCTTGATGGATACCTGCGAGTGCTCGTCAGGCTGCTTCTCACTGCGTCTCGGGTTGCCCTCGCCCTTCTTTCGGCCCTCGGCGTTTGACCTCGCCTAACAATTTCATTTTTCCAGGTTTTAATTTTTCGCTTTTTATGTGTTATTCGTTTCTGGGAGCGTGAAGAAATAGGAATAGATGGTTAAAGATCTGATATTATCCGGGGTGAATTTTCATCTTATGTCTCTAAGATAGAGTTAGTCGATGCTATAATAGCATATATAGGAATAAACCAAAGGAGAAAATAAGTGGCCGGGGTGAATAGTGAATAGTGAATAGAGCTGATTTTACTGCTCGGGAAGGTATAGGCCTAGAGACAGCGAGCTCTATTGAAAAGGAAGAAGGAGGAGAGGCATTGACGAGGATGCAGAGGTCTAGTTGTCCCTCTGGTGGATAAGGCTATATAGGAATTCATTTTCTTATTCTCTGGTGTCGGGACTTGGTATGTTATCGTAAGGCTCTTGAGGCCTTTTGATGTTTTCTTAAGGAGTTCTATGAATCATTGAACTGCCGGACTATACTAATGTAGTCTCGCTAATAAATATGATCCTCCTGATCCTCATTGTCTTATCTTATGCCTTGCAAAGGATCAAGTCCTGGTCACTGGCAAGGCAGAGTTCTCAGGGGGGGGGCTGAACTAAGCCTATCATTATGGTTGCATAGGTTCCCAGGGATTCATCGGTATATTACTATTTAGGGTGGAGTGACCTTGCTAGGCCCCGACCTTAGCCACCAAGGTATAAGACGTTGGGTTAATTGACCATGTTAACCCTCGCCCTAAGGGGCTGAAGGCATTGGCCCAGAGGGGAGCTTATCAAGGTAGGCCAAAGAGGAATAAGAACTAATAGAGACGCGTGGCGGTGCTTTTAATGAGCTTAGTTATTTGGCTAGTTAGGGGAATACTTATATAAAATTAGTAATAAGGGGTTATTAATAAAAAGCCTCTAACCTAGTAAGCCTTAGGACCTAAAAGGAATACTCTTAGTAGTCAAGGGCTAGGGGCAATGGTATATATTATTATAAAAGCTTTAAGTATAGCTAACTAGAAAGCCTAAAGTACTATAATGCTTCTGCTAATAGCATAGAACTTTTAGTCTAGCCGAGGATAAAGATAGATACCTTATATTTATAGAACATAGCGAGGCACCTATGCACGGCGAGTAGTGTAAGTATATGGTAAGAAAGATCCTTTACCTAGAATATTCTTACCCTTCTCCCCAGATGCTAGGGTCCTATTATAACCTCTCCCATAGGAATATAAATTCTATTATCTAAACTAGTTACTAATACTTTTATTTAACCCCCCCTCTCTATAATTGCCTTAAAACCCTTAATATAAAGCTTACTCCTAAAGGAATAGTTAAGTCAGTATCTTTCCTTCCGGTCAATCTCCGTAGTCTAGAATAGCTATGATATAGCCGCGGTCACTATAACCTTCCTATCTAAGAAAAAATATCATGCGATTCCTCTATTACTATGACTATCTCTAAGACTAAGCCACTGGTAGTTAGTTTACTAGCGATCTCTCCCCCTCAGCTTACCAAGTCGGGCTCTGTAACCTAAGGGGGTCACTCTCGTTCATATTCCCAGGCCCTATCATAAGCCCTAGGAACTCCTCATGTTCCTATTCGGGGGTCGGGCAAGAGAAGACATATGGAGGAGGTGAAATCTCGTCGATAGTAGTATCTTAGGGTAAGCGAGGAGCACTTGCCGCATGACAACAAGTGTCGAATGGGACGCTTAGAGGCTGGCTGAAACCTAGTGTCCTATTTATGTGACCTGGCCCTGACTGGCTGACCACTTTGGGGGAGAAGTCATTAGAGGCCTTGACCGGATCCAACAGGAACTAGGATCAGGTGTACTATATCGAATCTCGCGAACTTGGGCTCAAGGAGGTCGAATCCTCAATGCGGGCAAAACGAACCGGGGCCAAAAACAGGGCGTTGTCCCAGATCTAGGTCCTTGCAGGGGCATATGATCCCAAAAGTGGGCTCGTGCAGATACCTCAGCCTAAGCTCAGCTCAAGCTCAGCTAACCCCGGCCTCAACTCAGGCCTCCTCAGCCCAAGCTCAGCACCAACTCAGCTTAGAGCGGCAGGAGCTCAGCTCTGAAAACGGAAATGGATCTTGGTGTGCTTGAGTTTCGTCTCCGAGTATGTTGGCATTTTCATCCCAAGGCCATCTGCTCGTCGCAAGTTCCTCGCCGCCAAGTTCTCCATCGCTACTCTTTGTTTGGGATCTGAATGGTAAAAAGCCACGCCGTAAAATCGAGGTGGCTGATTCAATCCGTCAACTGGCAGTTTCTCATGACGGGAATAATCATGGACAGTGGGTGGCAGCTATCACAACAGATACTATATGTGTCTGGGATGCCACGACAATGGAGCCCCAGTGGTCCTTGAAACACTCCGACTTCGAGGGCCGCCACCCCGAATCACTGCAATTCTCCGATGGTAGCCTGGTAGTGATCTGGCTTCGAGAACATGATCCTCTTTTAATCTACTACGACGTCACAAGCAGGAAGAATCTCAATTCTCTTGAATTATCAAGTCCCGGATACAGGTGTGAATATATTGAAGGGTTCTCGGTATCGCCTAGTGGGCAAAGGGCGGTATGCGTGTCAGGTGAGAACGCAACAATTTGGATAAGCTTCATCTCACAAGAAGAGGGGGGCATACGAAGGGCGTTTCTGGAGGTGGACATGTGGTACAATTACCAGCTCTCTTTTCTCGATGATTCGACGATTTTGACGAACCGAGGTATGTTTGACGTGGACGCTATTCTAGCCGAAGCCGCCAATAAGCCTGTCGAAGAAATTCCTCCTTTCGATCCCGATTTTTTTGGATTTGGCTGTAGCGATGACGGCGACTGGATTACCTTGGATGGCTATCCCTTGCTGTGGTTGCCTCTACAGTACCGCCCAAAATCCAAGGATATTCGCATTGCATCGGGTGAACGACATTTTGCAACCCATGCCTTCTCTGGCGTCTTTTTCATGCAATTTTCTGGCGACACAAGGGACTTCCTTCCTCAGACTCGACACAATATGAATTTGTGCCTGAGTGAGTCGGAATCTCTCGACTCAGGCTCTGAGTGAACGGGAAGTGGTGGCAAAGTGTTTTCTGTTTCTTTTTTTCTTCCTTTGAGTAACTAGCTCTATCCTTGCATCCTTGTTAGTTGGATAATCGTTTGATGCATGGTTCGTCTTAGTTCCAGGGCTGTGTAGATGATCTCAGCTGCCCCAAGCAAGTTTTGAGGTGGCGTGCTGCTAATAAATACATCATGGCAGGTCCCAACCTGGTTAGATACCTCCTGGACAGCATCAGACGTCATTGAGGGTCCGGAATCGGTGTCTCGTGATTCCGAGTTGAGAGAATTCAAACACGCGCGCGCCAGATCCACATTGATTGATAAGGTCCCGCTTGCCGTGTGGGATGTATCGCGCTGAGTAATTCTCTCTGGCCAATTATGACTAATGAATTTGAGAGTTTAGATCACGCACACGACAAGCGGTCTCCTCCCCGCATCATATTTATGTCGCCCTAGACCTTCATTGAACACATACTTTGAGTTTACTCATCCTTCTATCTTATCCTTAGTTTCATCCCTCAACTCAAACACAACCAACTCTTCAACATGGGTGATGCCTCAGTTTACTCCTACCCTTCCCCTCTCGCCGGCTACGAAGATGCCCCACCCTTGCCCGAAGAGAAGGCCGCGGACGGCAAGAGTTTCGTGAATCCTCCAGCCGAGAAGCGCAGCGAGGCATACGACAAGTTTATCGCTCCTCTCGACCAGGGCATTCGAGGAGGCTTGTGAGTGGGAAGCAAAGCGCTGATTGATGCATATTACTAACCACGGTTGATAGTGATATTCACATCTACTATCTCCAGACCAACGAGGGACAGTCAAAGTATGCCAACGAGCTTTGGCAACGCATCCGAAGAGAATGTGAGTAAAACTTGAAGAACATCATCCCATAAACCTCGAGGTTAACATGATGTAGTCCCTGAATTGCGAATCTATCGCTTCTGGGATCGGCCTATCGGCCCTCACCCAATCGCCATGTTCGAAGTCAACGTCTTTACCCCCGCACAGTTCGGCGCCTTCGTGTCGTGGCTCGCAATCTGGCGCGGGCCCTTGTCGGTGCTCATCCACCCCAATGTCATCCCAGAAGAGGGCGTGGATCACGGGGCTTCAGAAAAGCGAGATCACCTAGAGAGGGCCATCTGGATGGGCGAAAGGTTTCCGCTGGATGTGAGCCGTTTCAACAAGAAGTGATGGATGCATGTAATGATGAGTGAAAGGGGAATCGGCTGTAAAGGAAATAGTGATTGTCTAGGCCCAGCGATGAGCTTCTGGTACTCCTATTAATAAGACTTGACAATACTCAACGGGAAAGTATGTGCAATGACCTGATCTTCATGTCTCCAACCAATACACAGGTCTGCTCGGGGTGCCAAGGTCATGCTCGCCCTCAAATCAGGAAGAAAGCCGGAGCCGTGGCAGCTAGCCCAGCCGCTGGGGATGGCATAGCTGACGCCTCATGTGCTGCGAACGAGCTCTCCGGATACAGAAGTCTCCTCCCCCTTTGAGCTGGTCGTCGTCGAAGAAATTGTGACATCAGTTGCGGATGCCGGAGAGGCAGTGCTTGGGTTCTCAAGCTTGTCAACACCCTCGGTGACGACAACGCCAATCATGAGAGATGCCAGTTCCACTTTCAGTAGCTAGTTTACTATGCAGTTCATTCGGAGACGTCTGAGATTCAAGTTATTTCTTCATTGCCACTCTTCGTGAACTTCACATCAATGACTTGTTTACCCTGCGCTAGATAAATCCGTGTATTCGCTCTATCTATCGTACGCGGTCATCCCATTAAAGGCCAGACTTCAACAACATTAAAGCCCGGCCCTTGATGGGATAACCGCGTAAAATAGATGGAGCGAATAAATAGACCCGTTTAGAACAGGGTAAAACTGACTCTAAGTTTCATGATGTTTAGTACATGCCTCTTGAAAGTCCACTCCTCCACCTATCCCAAATTTTCCTAAATCTTCTTAAACACAGAAAGACTAGAGAGCGCGGTGCCAGGCCACGAAAACAGAGTGTTCGAGCTACAAGACGATCCGAGGGCCTGGTTGTTCATCCAGGCCGGCTCCCAGTAGTACAGACCCCTTCCACGGTTAACCTTGCTCACAATGCTAGCCACCTTCTCAATAAACTGAGTCTGGCCAGCGGCGGAAAATGGAATGTTGCGCATGTCGCTGGGGAAAGCCTGTGCAGGCGAAGGACAAGAAGTCGGCCAGTTGAGCTCGCTAACCACGATTTCCTTGCTCCATTTGCTAGCCATGTTCTTCAGCGATGTCTCGAGAGCCGAGAAGGTAGCGCCAGCTCCGTAGAAGGGGTAGTAAGAGACGCCCATCATGTCAAAGTCGGACAGCTTGAGAGCTCCCGCATTGAGAACGTTGGTGTAAAAGTACTCCTGAGTACCCCAGTCCCAACCCTTGTCGAGGTGGATCATGATCTTTGGCTTGGGGTTGAGGGAAGAGTCCTTGATGCCGAAAGCTGCAGAGTTTAGGAGTCGGCCGATGTTGTAGAATGACTTGGTCGAGCCGGTGGGGAAGAGAAGGCCAGCAGTGATTTCGTTGCCAATGGAGATGATGGAGGGCGCGACGCCAGCAGATTGAAAGGCGTTGGAGACCTGGAGCGTGTAGTTGTAGAGTCTCCAAGCAAGATCGTCAACGCCAGTTGGCCAGCCAGAGGGGATCTTTTGGTTAGCCGGGTCAGCCCAGGTGTCGCTGAAATGCAGGGTCAAGTAGACACTCAAGCCAGCAGCCTTGGCACGCTTGGCAAGCTTGAGGTTGTAGTCTAGGTTGTAGTCGCCATTAGATGGGTTCACCCAGACGCGCTGTCGGACTGAGTTGACGCCATTGGCAGCCAAGATCTTTTCGAGAGACTGCGACGAGCCGCCGTTGGTGTACTTGATTCCCTTGGCCTCTTCAATGAGTAGGGAAGACCAGTCGACACCTCGATAGGTCAAGGCCGAAAGAGCCAAGGAGCAATAAGAAAGGAATGCCAAGAACCGAAAGGCCACCATCTTGTCGTCTGTCTAGGTCTGGTTTCCATCAATTCAAAAAGACCATTCGTTTCAACAAGAGACCACGTCTTTTAAGTAGTCTAGCCCACGGACCTAAAACCCCGTGGTCCGATTTTGGCACGTCACATCGTGACTGGGATGTTTGTTTCTCCTCCAATCACGGGTCCATATACGTCGCGCTATAGAGTTTCAATGCTTTTTTTCCGTGAAACTCAAAGTCCTTAATAATGCCTCGTATCAAATAGGGAGCCGAGTTAGCTTCGGATATAGGAGTTGGTGGCCAATCGGAGGCTGTCAGTCCGTTGCAGGACTGGCTCCTTTGCTCACACCGCCATTGAGTATGGTGTGTTCGAATAGGTGAGGGTGATCATTCATCCTAGGAAATCTCAGGACCGGATATTTCATCCATAGCCGGCTATGATGCTTCCAGAATATTGTATGCTTAAGGCGGACATAAACGCATTACATCAGCTCCCAATTACAAAGCTGGCAGGTTGATCAAAACAAGACAATCAATCAACACAATCCATCAAACACGCTATTCCTTGATAGTGTGCCGTGATCGATTATTGCAGATCTTTGGCTGCACACTATCCGCACCAATGACCACCGATATTTGAACGGCAAGTTCGGCCGGATTGATTTGTCGCTTTAGATTCCCGCCCTTCATCAGCATGGTTTCAGGTACAAACAAGATCATCTTTTCCTTTTTCGTCACCTCTCAAACTCAGAAAAGGCATCTACGGGTCACATGAGATCGTGGTGCTTACCCCATTATATTCTCAGCAGCAGAAAGTGATCGTGTGTCTTCGGCTGAATCTTGTCGATTACAGTGCAGGCCAATATACCGCCTATCTTGAACGTAGAGTAGTCAAAGCATCTATAGATTTTCAACAATAGCATATCCGACCGGAGGGCAAGCTGACAGCTCGTTGTTTCATAGAAGATTTTCTAAGCATCTGAGTAGGCACGCAGGAGTCGAAGACAGGTAGATAGTAACAAACAATCTCCCTATTATAAATTCACGAAGACCTCTCTCTAATTATACTCAACCGTCGCTATGGGATTTCACCTTGGTTCTTTAGAAGGTACCATCTTTTCTAAGCGATGCACTCAAAGTCCATGACCCTTTTTGTTTCTATCAGAAGGTAATCACATCTAGCAAAAATATGTTTTTTATCTCAAATTAACTTGATAAATACCTGCCTTGGGAATTTCTTTTTCCCTTTTGAGATCGCCTAATATGACACGACCGAGAAAATCAAAGAAGACTTGTCAATAAAGGAAGTCTGTCAATGAAATTGCCACCCTACCCTAAGGCTTCATTGGGCACCCGCCGTGAAATCAGAAACAAGTCTACGTCTTAAAAAGCCAAGGCTAAAGAGTAATTCAATTTTCTGAATATAGTTCTCACATCCACGTCTTTCGAGTTGAGCTTAGAAGTTGCAATGCGGCTATGGGGGCTGATTCTGAGAACTCTAGGGGAACTACACTGTGACTAAACTACTCACGCTTCAGCAAATGGCTCTAATAACTTAAGAGCTACGTTATGTATTAAAAGAAGTTTACATTTATTAGAGAATTATGCGTCTAGATCAGTCCATTTTTAGACTCCGTGGTATGCTTTTGTAACAACACCCAGCTCAATCTCACTCGCGGGTTTATCCCCATTCGTGCTGCTCGCCTGGCCATGCTCTTCCCCAAACGCAGCCCTATCGAGCTCAGCCTGTGTTTCTGTTGGTGAAGAAACACGGCGACCAGTCTCCAACTCATTTGTAGTGACGGTGACTTCGTTCTTCTGGTAAATCTTGAGCGGAATGCTGTCTCCACTGTTGATCTGCTCTTGACTCTCCGAGATGCTGAGACCTGGCTCATGACTCGTCCCCGCCCTCGTCCTCCGCTCCTCGCGTGTGACGCTGGTGAGGTTTCCGTACGTCGATCTAAAGCGAGAAGTAGCCTCGCCTGTGCGCTGGCCTGACGATTTGCCGTATCGGGCAGCGAAAGAGCCCAGTCTGAAGACGCGTTGGAGAAGTGTCCATGTAAGGGGAAGGTTTGCTGTAATGATGGCTGTCGATACTTCGCGGATGTACCAGTAAATCCACTCGGTACCAAATGGATCTCCAAGACTGTAATACTTGCTGAGGGCAGCTGCCAGAATCTAGTCAACAAAAGTTAGCATAATCGACTTTTGGAATTCGATTCGCCTCCAGACTCGCCGTAAATATTCCCAATGCAAAGACAGCGCAAAGGACGACCTTTCTCTTGATGGCAAGCTGCGATTGCAAAAACACGGGCATGGGGAGGGCGATGATCATGATGTCGGAAGAGATGTTCATGACAGCGTTGGTGATCATGTGATTCGTCTCTGCGGAGCAGTTCACTAGATCCAAAGTCAGTCGGAGTTTGGCAATAGTGGCAACATGGTCTTACGATCTTCAGGCGGAACTTGCCAGTAGTGGCTGAAGGGTCTGCACCAAGCGGCAAACCACAGAATCTGCATCACGATGAAGCCCAAGACCACGTATCCAGCAACGATCTTGACCAAGAAGTTTTGCCGCAAACTCATTCTGTGATAGCGTGAGCATGAAATCAGTAGTCAAAAAGGGGCAATCACTCACGTTAATCGGCCGTACATGAACAAGAGACAGCCCTTGACACCCCAAAGTGTAAACATCTGCATCTGCTCCGTGACCAAGACGAGCTTGGATCCGTACTGCCGGTCGGCAATATTCTCTTTGTCATTGAGATCAACCTTTTCTCCGGGCTGGATAAGATTGGTTGGCGTATAAGTCAATACTTTAACAATGACCAATAATATTGTGTATGTGATCTGGCGATAGTTAGCTTGGTGAAGAATGCATCATATTTGGCAGAACTTACCATGGTGAAAACCATGAGGTAATCATCGGCCAACAGGTTCTTCCATGATCCCAGCAGCATTCTTCTCGAGATCCTAGATACGCGTTAGATCGCAAGCGAACCATCAAAAAAGCAAAGAAACAACTCACATCCTCGAGAGAACCACCACCAGGGTCAGGGCGTACCACGCCCACATCTCAGTGTCAAGAGACGCCATCTTGAAGGACAGAATGCAACCTCACAAGCTGCAGTGACACCCATCCAACAACTCTGAAAAACGGGACGCAAAAACTCGGGGCATGGGAGCGAGGGGGAAGCTGGGGATTTTGAGACCCAGATTTCTCAAGCACACGCGTCAGTCAAACTCGCTCCAACTGGGTCACAGTCCCACGATTAAGAATAGCAAGGCATGACTTGACTTGCAAAAGAGACCCGGTTTTCCCAACCCTCAGACCTCGAAAAGTCATCCCATTCAACCAACACCCGGACATTATCGGCGTCCCCTGTCCATGGTTTCGTCCCTTGCTAGCGTAGCGGCAATGTCGACCACCTGCCAACTGCGAGTCAGAGGCTAAGATACCCGCCCACTAAATCGTTCTCGACGCCTGTAGAAGATGGACCAAGCCCCGTATTAGCGTCCTTGGAGACGCGCTATTACACAATTCAGGGTCTAATCCCAACTTATCGAACGCCACGAACTGGTGGGTTTCGGCCGGTTCGGATAAAGTGTGAGGCAATTTGTTGGTTCGCGTACACCATGAGAGTTGAACCCCTGGATGTCATCGTGGAGCCTCATAAGCAATAGACCATGGCCGGTCCCTCAACGGTCGTTGCGCAATCGGAGCAAGGTCTGAGATTCGACACGTGGCAAGGGCCTGTTAGAGTTGAGATGCTCCTGGCAACGGATCCAAGGACCCAGACATCGGATCCAGGGGCCCCAGAAACAGAGTCGCATCGGAGGCCAGACTCAGCTCAGATCAGGCTGTTTGTAATTGCATGATGTACAGGGGTTTTCTGACAGGGCGGGTGAGCCTTTCATTTTTGGGAGTGGCATGTCGCTTGGAGATGCAAGCGAGGCCTCATCTTGATGGAGCCGTGAGGCTGAACAGGCCACAATACGGCCTTGTCACGGCTCTCACGGTCAGGGCTGAAAAAACTCTGATTGCCGAAGTTATTCCTCAAACAGTCAGTTCGGTTTATAACTACCCGACCCGACCGAACGCCATGCCGCGATTGCTGACGCCACCCGTTCCTGGTCAACATTCCAAGTCTTGGACTTTTCAAGCCTCAAAAGGCGGATTATCATTCATTGTGAATTTTTTACTAAGCGAAATTAATCATATGCCTCGATCGAATCAGACAAAGTTGTTGGTCCCTCCATGTTTGAAGCACTGATCACCCATCCTCGCCACATATTCAACACCCAACGCTGACTGGCATCACTCCCATTCCCACCAATCATCAAGCAGCGAGTAATCTTGGCAGTAGTACTCTTCATATCGTTCCGCATACTCACCCTGCACCAGCAATGTGACCATGCAGTCTATAACTTTAGGTAAGACGCGGGTCCTTGAGTATCTCGATGCCCTTGTCAATATCCTTGGCGAGAAACATCTTGGCATAACCCTCCTTGAAAGCACACGTGATGGGGAAAAGATGTCTTTGTTCGAGTCCACAACGAGGCATGCGTAGTCGAACCCTTTTGCATTTATCCCAGTCGAAAAGAAGTAAGAATTTTATAGAATGAGGGGATCGCAGAGATGTTCCGCTCTGGGAACTTACGGATGTCATATTCCCTGTCACGATTTGGTGAAATACTGACATGGTACTTTGGCCACGGAATGGCATTAGTAGCACTCGTAATGAGAATTCTGCTGTTACAAAGACATTGCCAATATCCCCATTCCTCCTCTTTATATATCTGGAGTGTCTATTGCAGGTATTAGGGAGGGAAACGCTATCATCGTGAAATGGATCCCCAAATGTCCTTCTCATTAGGTATCCACCCGTCTAGCATTGATTTCCATGCCAAGGAATCAAAATATCCGTTTCATATAGCACATTAAAAGGAGAATATCAAGACGCCCAGTCTTATCAAGGATTAGCCTGCATATGGCTTCCTCCCGAGTTTTGATGCGGCAAGGTGTGCATGGGAATCGAAGTGCTCTGTGCTGTCGGTGCAGCAGCAGGCGTCAGCGGCATACGAGAACTGCCACTACCGCTTGCACGCAGAGGGGGAATAGGCAGGACGGGAGTCGGTGGTACCTCGACGTACACATCTCCTGTGGTACCGTCCATCCACGTGGGCCAGCTCTCCATATCCCTTTGCTTTTCCGCAAACTTGACGAGGCTGATAGTCGCTGGGGGCTGTTGCATCTGAAGCGCCCTGTTCTCGAGCGTTTGCAAGAAAGGTTCAACCCCATCGCTTTGGCGGAAAAGCAAAGCGTTTCCGAGCATCAGGTCGAGGAACTTTTCTATGCTAGCCCTGTTCTCATGCAGATGGACGAGGAGAATTAGGGTAACGCAGAAAACAGTTGCAAATATGCCGACGACTGCAAAAGCTGGCGACCTAACCACGAAAAGACGAAACTGCAACCGCGACACCTTTCCCGTGATGGTGGCATTTTTTGCCGGATAGTAGGCCTGTAGAGATATATAGTTGGCGAAAAAGGCCTGAAAGACAATCTTGAACGAGCTGAGCAACTTTTCCATGTCGGGAACGGTCTCGAGGGTTAGATCCATGGAGGCGTGGCTGATGACAAGACGTGCGAAGCTGTCCAGCTCGAGGTAGGCTTTTGGGTCAAACACCGAGTACAGGTCAATCTCTTTTATCCAGATCGAGGTGAATCCCGGCCAGAACTGTTCTTGATCATGCTGCGTGAAGTTAAGCACCTTGGCTATGGATGGGTCGTGTGATAGAGAAACCTCGAGGGTCGCGTTTGACCGATATATCATGGGTTTGCAGGTGATCAAGGTGAGATTAGAGAGATGAAATTGTTCACTGGCGTTGTACGTGCCGCTAAACATGCCGATTCTCATGCGTCCGGCAGACCTTCCACAGTCA
The DNA here is from genome assembly GCA_027886205.1 of Fusarium piperis. Lineage (NCBI taxonomy): Eukaryota > Fungi > Ascomycota > Sordariomycetes > Hypocreales > Nectriaceae > Fusarium > Fusarium piperis. The sequence continues at coordinate 5,769 of RZGM01000221.1, read as the reverse complement.
ACAACCGACCATGACTTTCCGTATTTCAATGTGCTGTTGAAGAGGTTGAACCACTTGTAGATGTTGCAGCCGTCCGAGTTGAACCTGATCTGAACCTGAGCAGAGTTGTACTCGTCGTCTCCCTCTAGAGCGAGCTTGATAGCGCCGGCGCGTACTAGACCCTCTTCTGTTTTGGCGTTGCACTCAACTGTCGCCCAGTACGCTTCCGTGTCGAATGTGTAGTTTCCAGTGCCATTCCTTTCGGTTGGAAAGTAGGGCAAGAAAGAGTGCGTGTCTGTCGTCCAAGAATAGTTCTGAGCCCCCCTCACAAGCGTGGCGCTCACCATCTCCAGGGCTGGCGTCGATGATGAATAGCTGGACCCTTTGCCTTCGTACCATCCTAGAGACTCATCAAAGAATTTGTCCCTGTAGAGCCCCGCCTCTGTCTCTTGGGGTACTTGAGCGACAGCAAAGATGGCTGCCGACAGACCACTTGCGGTCCAGAGGGCAACGCGCAGAAGCATGCCTATGCCGAGGAGGACGTGGCCTTGTTTGATGGCTTTGAGCCCATTCAGAACTGGCCACTCTCCATAGTCCAACAAAAGGGTGCGTTTGGCGGTCGATCGAGTCGGGACCGTCGGTGGTGGAGACGGCTTGCGGCCAAAGATTGACAACAGTCTTTGCTTCCACGCTTCCCAAACCATAATACTCGAGCGTCGTGTGGAATTAGGCCGGTCGAGTTCCAGAGTCGGCTGGACCTTCTTGAGGGCCTCAAGCATGGCTGACCACAGTGAAGAGTAAGCCGAGATGATCCAGGCTGGGACAGTCGCCCAAACAATTGATGAGCTCCAGATGGAAGCTGGGTGGAAGCCTGTCGAATCGAAGGAAGCGTTGTCATTGTCTGGCACGGCGGCAAGACCATTATTACGCTGTGATATGTGCCATAGGCCACAGATGACGGCTATCATGACGAGCTGGAAGAATAGTTGCAGAGCCATCCCTCCAGTCGTGAGAAGTAGGGGCGGCCTCTTGGTCGGGACGCGATGCCACCATTTGGAGAAGCGTTGACTGAGTTCGTTGCATTTCACTCTGAGGGAGGTGACTCGCAGCCTGATCCAAGTGCCGAAGATGGCTATTGGCCGGAGATAAGCACCTGTCAGTGACCCGAGGTTGTGGGAAGATGTCACATTGGTGAACTTACCTAGCGGAAAGTACTTTTTCCAGTCGCTATTGTTCGTCATGGCGTCTGCTTTTCTCTTTTCAATCCTGCCATTTTAAATTACCTCCAAACTTGAAAGCAGCGGCACATGGAACTCGTTTATGTCCTTCAGCCGAGTCTCTTAGCAACGTGATGGTTCCCGCCACGTCCCAGGGTACTTGTTCAGCTGACATGCCTGAGGGTGTAGAACCATCCAAAAGCGGCCATAGCCCCCAAGCCCAGTTTTCAGCCTCGTTGCCAATATTGGTGTTCTAGGCTCACTTGAGCGCCTCACCAATGGTTCAGCCGCAGTGACTGCAACGCTGGCTTGCATAATCACCCCTCCGTGGCGGGATCGAGACGCAAGCTGGAGTACGACGGGTTCGTGCGAACATGCCGAGGCCCGTGTATATTAACGTGCATAATGTCCAGTGTCTTCTGGTTGTTGACCCCTTTGGACGCCCAAGCGAAGCTGCATCATGAAGACTCTTTACCTTGTACTGGCCCTTGTTGGACAGAGGACGTACACGAGCTCACCTGTGACCCCTGAGCTCAGGCCACCCATGCTCCACTTTTAACGGTCTAGCTGACCCATGCTCCACTATTTTGAACTAATTAAATGCGAATATTTTAGTAGAGCATAGGTTATCTCAGCTATCTTAGATTTTATATTTATAAATTATAATTTTTTATTCTTCTTTTATTATATATTAATGCCTTATTAATTAATTAATATATTAATAATAAATAAATTAATATATTAACTTATTTTATCTTTATGCCTAAGATTAATAATTTCTTATAGTTTATATATTAATTGCCCTTAGATCTTTTTATTATCTCTTTAGATTTATATATTAATTATCCTTAATCTCTTTATTTTCTTTTAGGTTAATGCATTAACTTATCTTTAATCTTTTTTATTTTATACTAATTTATATATTAATTAGCTATTATACCTTATCTTAATTTTAGTACCCTTAATTAGTACTTAGTATATATTAAATATGCCAAAGGTAAAGCTAATAAATATTAGGCAAATAATACCTAGTTTAATTATAATATAAGTTTTATTTATAAATTATTAATATATTAATTTTTATATATATTAAGACATTAGTAAAGTAATTATCCCCTAAGGTAAAGTCTTTTATTAAATGCCTAAGATTATTAATAATAAAGGTTTTTATAAGAATATAAGTATTATATTATATATATATATTATTAATATATTAACTCTTCTTAGGATAATAAAATACTTCCTTAGAACTTAAAGACCTATATTAAAGGTCTTTATTATGCTATTATTAAGAAGATTATCTAGGGTAATAATAATACCTAATATCTTATTGTAATTTAGGGTAAGTTTTTCTTATATATTAATAATATATTAATGCTAATATAATATTAGCCTTTTATAATAACTACTTAGCTATTCTCTAAGGTAATATTAATTCTAATGCCCTTATTCTTATTGCCTTAACTAAGCTCTCTTATATAAGTTAGACTCTTTAATATATTAATAATATATTAACTTATCTTTTTTAGATTACTAAGTCTAAGGAGCCTAAGGAGGTTACCTATATTATAGAGGAGCTTAGAGTTCTTATTTATACTAGGGGTAGCCTTAGGTTTAAGAAAGGAGATATGAGTTTTATTTATATATTATTAATATATTAATTAATATTTATTTAGCTATAGGGTAAAAAAATAAAGGCAAAGTCTAGTCTTAGGTATAAGCCTAAGGAGCTTTATGGCTCTTATATTAATAATAGTATTAATAATAAGTTTTCCTTTTTTATTTTATTAATCTATTATTAATTTATTAATAGAATATCCTCTTTTAAAACCTATTAACCAATATAATATCTAGTCTTAATATATTAAGCGATATACTTTTACTAAGGCTATTAATAAAGATAATAAGGATAAAGAGGTTAATACTAAGGAGATTTAATATATTAATAATATATCTTAATACTTTAAATAAAAATTTCCTTTAGTCTTAGTAAAAAAAAGAGTTATATTTTAATTAATTATTTATAAATAATAGTTTATATATTAATTATAAATAAATATTACTTAGTCTCTTATTTATTATAGCTATAATTCTAATTCTATGCACTTAATTTATGCTTTTTTTTACTTAATCTTAGCTTCTTTAAGCTATAATTTTAGCCTTAGTTACTTTATGGCTAGTATTATAATAGGCTATAATGCCCTTAAGAGCAGACTTTTACTATAAAAAGGGTTAATATATAGTTTATATATTAAGAATTTATACTTATAGTAAAACTTTAGATAATATTATTAATAGTGCCCTTATTAGGTTAAGTAGTGATAAAGGGAGGGGTATTAAGTAAGTATAAGTAGGTATTTAGGGGGTCTATAAGTGGCTAGGCTACTATAATTGCCCTCTCTATGACTTTCTTAATAAATTTTATAACCTTAATATATTAATATATAGTTAATATATAGCTATTAATACTTACTTTATTACTAGTTATTATACTAATAGTGGCCTTATAATAAGGTATTAATATAGCCTAATAGCATACTATAGTATATTATTATGCCCTATTAAGTTGCCTTATTAATATTAAACCTTTAGTTCTTAGTATTATAAGTAAGTAATTAATAGATTATTTATATATTAATATAACTAATATAAAGATTACCTTTAGTAATATTATATATTATCCGCTAGCCTAATATAATACCTTATAGAGTTACTTTATATAATTAATATAAAAAATATAGGCATCCTATTATATAGCTATTATAGATAAGTATGCTATATTGAGACTAGCAGCGATTATAGGCTACTCCTTATACTTAACTTAGTAAAGAAGGGTTAAGTAGTTTATATAATAAGAAAATATTAATATATTATTAATAAATTAACTTACTTATCTTTAATAATAGGTATATTTTATAATAAGTATTTCTTAAGTTAGTATAAGTAAGAGATATTATTTATTTAAATAAAGAATTATAATAAGTCTCCTTATTACTAATCTTATAATAAACTTATTTTATTATAATTAATTAATATATTATTAATATATAAATAACTTATTATAACCTCGTTAAAAATATATTATATATAGCTATATATACCTCTTAATTTAATCTTATTAAGGTAAGTAATATAGGTTAACCTTAATTAAGAGGTATTAGCTAAGACCTAAGATAAATAAGTCTATAATATATTATTTATATATTAATATATATTATTAATATACCTAAAATCTTAGTTAATTATTATATTATAAATCCTTTCTTAATAAATATATTACTATTTAATATTAATAAATAACTTCTTTTATAAGTATTTAAAGATAACTAAGAATATAAATATATAAGTTATAATAGATTAGGAGTTAATAATAGCTTATAAAATAAAAATATCTAAAAAGAATTAATTTATATATAATTAATAGATTAATAAGAAAAAATATTAATATAGCCCTTAATATTATATTAGCCCTAGATAACCTTATAATTAGTTTTATTTATAATATACTTAAAGTTTATATTTATTTAAAGAGCCTAAAAGCCTAGCTTTTAAAATATTTAAACTTATTCTTTATAAAATAAGATAATAAAGAGATTAATATTATTATTATAAAAAATATAAATATATTATATAAATTAGCTTATATATTAATTATATATTAATATTACTTATTTTATTAAGATTATCGCAGTAGTTCTATAAGTATTTATAATAGGCACTAAGCTAAGAGACTCTTAGAGAGAAATATATAGCTCTTTAGCGCTAAAAAAGCTACTATAAAAAGCTATTATTTATAAGGCTTAGATAAAGGTTTACTAAGTATCTCTTATTATAATAGTCTAAGAGCTATTAGATAGGCTTAGAGTAAAGCTAAAGGTCTAAGGGAAATTAATAAATATATTAATAATATATTAATAAATATACTTAGGGTAATTAATGCCCTCTTAAGCCTTTCTAGGGTTATCTATAGCTCCTTAAGAATATTACTAGGTAGCTTTAAAAGTAATAGTAATAGATATAAATATATACTATAAGATAAGATAATAAAATAAGATATAGCTAAGTTAATTAAGATAAAGGCTCTAAAGATAATATTATAGCTTATTATAATTATATTATTAATATTAATATCTTAATAGGTATATCCTAGGATTATTAATTAATATATTATATATAAATTAATCTTATATATTATAAATTTACTTTTAATAAATAATTTAATTAATAATATAATAAGATTTAGGCCTTACTTTAGCTTACTTAGGTGCCTTAATTATATAAGGGCTAATTATATAATAGATT
>RZGM01000220.1:0-21505 GCA_027886205.1 Fusarium piperis | reverse complement strand
TAGGTTAGTGATTAATTATTAATTAATTAGTATAACTTTAGAAATATATTATATAATATAGAGTCTATAAAATCTCTATAGCTAAGCCCTTAATAAAGAATTAATAAGTTAAAGTCTTATATATTATTAATACCTACCTTTAATCTATGATTTTACCCTAATCTAGCTATTATAGCTTATATCTTTATAAAAATTAATCCTTAAAGAGAGCTAATTTATTAAATAAGATATAATAAAGTAATAAAAATAAGTTAAAAATAAAATAAAGTTAAAATATAAAAAAACTAGCTATTAATTAATACTCTTATTATTTATATTTATTAAATATTTAAAGAGATATTTTAAGAGAAAGACTTTTAACTTATATAGATTATAACTTAAAATTTATAAAATACCTAATATAAAAAGGTCTCTTATAAATAAAATTCTAGAAAAATAAGCTTATAAAATATAAGCCTATGATTTTAATACCTTATAATATAGCTTATATATTATTAATATATATACTTACCTAAGCTATATAGACTTAGATAAGTAAGATATTAAGGAGTTATAATATAGCTTATATATAGTTAATTTAGCTCTATTTTTTAATTAAGAAGAGTTAAATAACTTTAGACTTAATAGACTTATTAAAGCTAATAAGTTTATTAAAGCTATATCTTTATATAAGGGTATTTTTATCTAATTTCTAATAACCCTACTTAAAACCCTGGAAGTTTTATCTATCTTATGCTATTACTTAGTTTTTTAGTGGGGCTACTTGTAATTTAAAGGTATCTTCTTTTTTTGCGATTTAAGGATCCCTTTTGCTAGTTAGTGACCCCCGTGGGAGCAGCAGTGACCAGGGGGAGCCGACATACAGGCCCCCACAAGTATACTACTACCCTCAGTCTCGTAGAACTAGAGCAAGGTCCCGACACGAATCAAAGCAACATGGCGGACAAGCAGATGCCCTCGACAGCGAGCGCCTCTGCCACCAACACAGCTCCAACCCACACAAGCAATGCTGGCAGAAAACGGCGCTCGTGCTTGATGTGCAGCAAGCGAAAGGTCAAGTGCGACAAGCAAAAGCCATGCACCAGCTGCGTCAAGGCAGGAAACGAGTGCGTGTTCCCCGCCAGCATCGCGAACAGGGCTCAGGTCGGGATGGCACCGGAGCTTTTTGAGATGCTGCAGAGACTTGAGAAGGTTGTACAGACACTGGATCCCAAGGAGCCTGAGACGGCTGAGGCTTCTTTGCCTTCAAATCAGTTCTCTGATGGGGACGGCCAAACGGAACCTCTGCAGCCTGTGGTTCCCGCTGCTGCTCTGGAAGGAGCAGCGACTGAGATTCAGCCTGAGTCTTACAACCAAGAGAGCTCAGCTGGAGCTGGGCATCAGGGCGAGGTACAAGAAACAAGTGGTAAAACCCCTAGTGCAGTATCAAGCCACAGCGAGAGCCCCGGCAAGATTGTCCGCGATCACGGCAAAGACACATACGTGAGGCAGTGGTTCTGGGACGATGGTAGCACCGAGGTAAGAGCTCACAGAACCCCTTGTTGAAACATCTCTAATGGTCTATAGATCAGCAGTGGCTCCCAGTCAGATCCAGACGACAACGATGCCCATCAAGATCAGAGCGACATGCAGCGAACGTCGACAGGTCGCTGCCCGGGGACACTGGACAATTCCAAAGAACGAGTTATGCAGATATTGGTTGCCCAGAAGATGCATCTTTGGGCGATATACAAGGAAAGGGTGGAGCCGTTGACCAAGTTGTTACATCTTCCGTCGCTGGAGCAGGCTGTTTTAGGATCGCATTCACCGAGCTCGGCCGACGGTATGCAGTGCAACCTTCTGGCAGTCTACTACGGAGCTGTGACCAGTCTGAGCGAGGAAGAATGCGTCGTGATCTTTGGCAACGGGCAGGCACAGGTCTTATCCCGCTTGAGGGAGGAACTTGAGGGCCTATTTGCCAGCGCCTTGCTCATCCACACTGGCGACATCCGCCCGCTGCAGGCCCTGGCTCTGTACCTCGTGTTTCTCCAGCATCACGAACCCCGACTGTCTTGGAAGCTGTCAGGCCTGGCTGTTCGGCTGGCCCAGAACTTTGGGCTGCATAGAGAGGATAGTTTCGTTGGGCTGTCGATGTTTGAGGTAGAGATGCGGCGCAGGCTTTGGTGGCAAATTGCCGTTTTGGATGCACCATCTGCGGAGGCTTACTCTGGAGAATACAACTTGTAAGCATGTCGCAAGTTCTAGCACCTCATTCTGACTTATTGGCACAGGCTTGAGATGAGCAGCTTTGACACCAACCCACCCCGGAACCTAGATGATGCACAGATACATCCCGCTATGGCAGAGTACCCGCCTGAAGCAAGACGCATCACAGAGATGACCTTCACGCTGGCCCGCTGCCAGATCACCAGCATGTATCGCTGCATGGCTGACTCGAGAAGACTGTGCGGAGCTACAGGGAAAGCGTATGCGGAACTTACACCGCAGCAGCGGGCTGATTGGATCGAGGCTTGCGAGTCGGATTTCTCAGAGCGCTTTCTCCGAGAATGTTCTCCGACAAACGCGTTTCACTGGGTGAGTCTTCAACTAGGTCGCGGTACAGTACTGTGGGCGTACTAAGATGCGAGGTTCAGACTACTGTCATCCTTACCAGGATGCTCTTCCACAAGGTCAGACTGCACGGATGCAACCCGCTACACGACGCGAGAACCATGCCAGAAGCTACCCGCGAGAGGCTCTTCCTCGTCGCAGTCGAAATCATGGAACTCAACTACAAACTGCGGACCGATCCGCGTACACGCCCGTGGCTCTGGCTTCTCAGCTCCTATACGCAATGGCATGCATTCTCGCTCGTCCTCGTCTGGCTGCAGATGGATCCGTTCTGCAGACACTCACGTCGAGCGTGGGAAGCGGTTGAAAAGACCATCGTGCTGCGGTGGGAGCATCCCGCTTCGCTGCTGAATGGTAGGAAACCTCAGCAGTGGCGGTCCATCATTAGGTTGCTGGAAAAGGCGCGCTCGGCACGGCGGGAGGCTTTGAGCAAGCGGGCTAGACGAGGCTCACGGAATGCGAATGACTTGAGGCGGGCATCCTTCAGAGGCTCCGTGGGGTCGTCCTCGTCGGCTGTGCCAGTGATACAGACTTCATCGGCTACCGCAAGTTATCTCAGCCAGGAAACACAACCACAGCAACCACATCATCAGCAGCAGCCCCCTATCAGATCGGTCGAACCAAATGCGGCCGGCCTTCCCATTCCTCCGCCGGCTACGACGGATGTCTCGTCATCGGCTCTGCAACTCACTGATATGATACAGAGTCCATGGCGTCAGGCATATTATAACACAATGCCAGATTACTCCATGGGTGGTATATCAGATTCACTCCCAGACCCGGATCAGATGATGATGGATGGCCAGTTCTCTGTTGATGACTTTGGAGGCGTGCAGGACTTTTCGTTCCTCGACGATATTTTCTGATGGATGACGGGGTCTGATTGAAATTGAACGTATATCAAGTGGTTTTCTGCATCTTGGTGCACTATTGGGATCGTCGAATGACTGTAAATGAATAGCCATGTAGTAATGAAAAGAGTTGAAAGGGTTTAGGGAGTTTATTCATGCACTAGAGAGCTTGCCAATTACACGAAAATCTAGCAAAGAATCATCTAAACGTTCAAATGATGTCTAATTCTCTTAACTACTGAGTCTCTCATAGGTGAACATCTTGAATCTTCTCATGTATCGCACTGCTCCCCTCCAACCCCGCGTGTGTTGCCTCATCCATACCCGGAATAATCATCTCAAACGTCTCCCGAACCACGGCATACTGAAAATACCCGCACCGAGCAATAGGCTGCGTCTTGGAAACATCCAACTTGCCATCGGTCAATACATCGTCCCGTATATGAACCGCAATCACTCTACCAATGACGACGTCAACCGTCCCCATCGGCGGCTTAGCAGGCAGCCGCAGAGTTGTGTGGTAGACACACTCAAACTTGACGGGGCTGTTCTTGACCATGGGCACGGGATCACCCGGCAGGGCGCGGCTGTACTCCTTCTCGAGCCCCGCGCGCTCAAACTCGTCCACGCCGTAGTCGACCTGCTGCGCTGAGATGTTGACGGCCTCGCGGAGGTCCCAGGTGGCCAGGTTCCAGCAGAACTTGCCAGTGAGCTCGGCGTTGCGGACCGTGTCCTTGCGCTGAGAGTCAGGCTTCTGGTTGGCTGAGAACATGACGTACGGAGGGTCGAAGGTGAGGTTGTTGAACTGCGAGTAGGGCGCAATGTTGTGCGTGTCCGGGTCTGTGCCGGAGATGGTGGAGATCCATCCGATGGGGCGGGGGACGACGCATGCCTTGAAGGGGTCATGGGGGAGGCCATGGGGGATGTTTCCAGGTTCGTAATACATTGTAGTGTTCTGTAGAAGTCTTGCTTGAGAACTGAAAGGAATTGTAAGGGTTCAAATTGCGGATGTTATTGAAGGTTGTGAATCATGGATCTCATAAAGACAAGGGTTCATCAGGAGCACGACGCATTGCCATCTGTTGTCTCGGAGCTATCTAGCGCCTTGACACGGAAGTACGAGCAACGGAGAGCCTCGGACATTCCGCATTTGGTGGAAGACGCGGCCGAGGATCGTGAAGCCGATCCCCCGCAAAACTCGGGGGAAGAGTCCGGGGTCGAATCACCACTCCTGTTTGCCGGAGCTAGCTATTGCTGACTAGAGGCGATGCTAGAATTGAAAAGAAGGCCTCTTTTATGGTAACGTTAATTCTGTATCTTGTAAAGACAAACTCATTTCTTGCTGACCAAACATCTATCTTATCATGTCGCCACAGACCTCTACCATTGAACCCATTGATGATGATGTCGAACTTGGCCCCGGCCGCGACATTCCCACAGATGGCATCCCGGTAAACTTCGTGCCAGCCAAAGCTGGAGACATCATCAAGCTGGGGCTCATCACCTGCCGCGTGCTGGAAGATGGGTCTCGCACAGGTGAGTGCGGCCAGTCCCCAACAGGAAGAAGCTGACCCGTGACTCGTGTCGGGTAAAGACAACCGCATCGGAGCAGCCGAGTTCACTCTCCCCCCCGGACTCAAGGGCCCACCAGCCCACTGGCATGAGATGCACGACGAGACCTTTCTGACAACCAAGGGTACCATTCGCTACCATCTTCCAAAGGCGGACGGCACCGAGGACATCATCGACGCCCACGAGGGGGACTACGTGACTGTCCCGACCCGGGCTCCCCACACCTTCAGCAACCCAACGGACCAGGAGGTCAAGTTCTTCAACACGTACACTCCAGCGTACTACATTAACTACTTCAAGCTTTTGGGCACGTATGTGCAGGAGGGCAGGCCCATTTCCGACAAGGAGCACTTGGATGCTATGTCGAACTATGCCACGCTTCGAGTGCCAAAGAAGTATCTTGGGAAGAAGGACGAGTAGTTAGCCACTCTCACGGATAGTTTGAATGCGTGATATTAGTCATGGAATAGGCCTAGCTAGGTTTCATCAATCTGAAAGACTGAAGAGTTCCTCTATCTGTTTTACGCGGTTATCCTATCAAGGGCCGGGTTCTAGCTATAACAAAGAACACAATATATTTGTTCCTGGAGAATACTTGTCCTCTTTCGGCAAATTGTCTTGTCAAATCTGGCCTTGGATCACCCCAAGATTCTATACTGGAAGCCTATCATCTCCTTGGAAATCTCCCAGATCTTCCTCATCTCAAGACGGACCCGGGATCCTCGGCCGGCGGGGTAGGTTGCCGACAAACCTCAAAACCCGAGAGAGTCAGATTTCCCGAGTGCACCCCCTCACCCAGGGGTGGATCAATTGCTGCCTCCGCATCAGTAGGCCTGGCCAATCCATCCGGCTGGAGATAGGCTTACTCCGGCCGATTAGTAGTCATTTGATGCCCCTGGTGACATTCACTGCTTGGTCGTGAACGAAGCTCAACATATAGTCAGCGATTCGCCTTGTTGCTTCCATCCTCAGATCTATCACACCTTCAAGTAGCTTACTTCATTGAACTACTAGGCAATCATGTTGATATTTCTCTTTCCTGTTGTAATGGCTGTGGCCATCATTGCCTACGGTGTGGTCTGGGTTCTCGTTGACTACGTACGTGTCCTCCGACTTAGACGACGTATGGCACCAGGCCCATTCCCACTGCCCCTCTTTGGCAACATCTTTCAAATCCCCGGCAGCAGGCAGTGGAAGAAATTCGAAGAGTGGTCGTTCAAGTACCAGAGCCCCATCATCACTGTCTGGGATGGACATACTCCTGTCACCATTTGCAACGATGCTTGGTCCATGTCGAATCTGTGCGACAAGCGGGCAAACATTTACTCATCACGAGCAGTCAAGACGCTCACCGGCAAGATCTTTGGGTTGAACAAGTTCAACCAAGCTGGCCTGGCCTACGGGGAGCAGTGGAGACTGCACCGGAGACTCACTGTGAGTTGCTGTCCTTATCAGCGCTAGCAATGCAAGGTGATACTAATCCGACCATTAGCACTCCGCTGCAAATGCCCAGATCGTCCAAACATACCGATCTTTCCAAGCAAACGAGTCCAAACTTCTCATCAACGAGTGTCTCAACGATCCCGGAAGATTCGTCGAGGGTGCCCTGCGATTCACCGTGTCCATCGTATCCGTCATCGCCTGGGGCCGTCGGATCAGCAGTGAATCTGACACTGTCCTCAAGGTGGCCCAGGCATTCGTCGGAAGTGCCAATCTCGGCTTCCCGGGAAAGACTTACACCGAGGCCATTCCCATCCTTGCCTCGATGCCTCCGTGGCTCAACGCGCTTCCGAACCAGCTGAGGAAGCTTGCTGATACCTCAAACAAATACTTCTACGCCTTGTCCGTCGAGGGCGCTGAGGCCGCACAGGATAACTTTGCAAAGAGGCTGCTGAGGGAGAAGGAAGAACATGGTCTCAGCAAGATCGAGATCTCAAATCTGACTGGCAACTTCATCGGTGCTGGAGTTGATACTACGACGAGTACAATGTTGACGTTTATCCTGGCCATGTGTCTCAACCCGGACGTTCAACGCAAGGCACAGGAGGAGATAGATGGCGTGATTGGACACGACCGCTATCCAGACTGGTCAGACGAGGAGAATCTCCCGTATCTCGCGGCCATCATCAACGAAACACTGCGGTGGCGGCCTGCCTTTGCCCTCGGCGGTCCTCCCCACGCCCCGACCGAGGATGATATCTACAACGGATTCCTCATTCCAAAGGGAACAGCTATCATCGGTAATCTCTACGCCATCTCACGCAACCCGCGCGAGTATCCCCAGCCTCAAAGGTTCTGGCCGGAAAGGTTCCTTGATGGATTCGATCGGCCAGCTTACCCGAACAAGAGGGGGCATAACACGTTTGGCTGGGGCAGGCGGGTGTGCAGCGGAGAGGCATTGGCACAGCAGAGTTTATACTTTACCATTGTATCTTTGCTGTGGGCATTCCACATCCGCCCCGGGCTGGATGAAAATGTAAGCATATTGTAATAATCCGCTGATTACCGGCTAACAAATGAACAGGGAGTGGAGGTGACTCTCGATCCAGATGCGTACACCGTCTCTCAGGTCAATCGCCCGGTGCCTTTCAAAGTGCGCTTTTTGCCAAGGTCCGAGAAGATTGCGAGCCTCGTTAAAGAAGGGGCTGAGAATGCGCGCTCGGAGCTTCGAGCGTTCGACGCCGAGACAAACGTCACTTTTGAGAGCGCTCAGTCGGTGTCTCTTGACATGCCCATCGCACACTCAGAGAAGAGTTAGACCATTGGGAACTTTTGGGGTGGAAGGACAGGCTTTTCGTGATGGCAAGAACAAAGTGGAGAGATGGGTAAGAGTAAGGAGGTATCACTGGTTTAAAACAAGCAAGGCTTGTCTGATGTTTGGTAGATGAGGATGGGGCATGTAGCACTGAATTCAATCCTCAACTGGTATAACCCTAGGCTGCTTCTTTACGTTGGGAGGTGTGTTGGCTTGGTCTGGAGGTTAATAAGGTTGCTACAAAACCACATGAGAGAGGAACGAATGTAATGGGGTCGACTTTCAAGACCCCCTGGGTATTGCTGACTTGACAGCCTTTACCCAACACATCATTGACTGCATGACATATCTCACTATGTTTTGAAACAGATTGAGTATCTCAAACACAGAGAGCGGCTCGTGACGACACTGGTGCGGTTGAATGCCCTTAGGGGCATTCTCGTACAGATCTGGAATGCTTGTATTGCAACATGATAAAGAATAAATGAATAAGAATGCTCTGATTATGTCAAGGAATTGAATTTCAAGCGACTCGAGAAAAACTTCATGGAATGAATCAATCACCACGATAACCCTTCCGGAGCATTGTTCCCGTTGAGTACAGAGTTCCCACAAACACCACGGCAAAACGCCTCATCTTCCTCAGAAGATGTCCGAGCAAGGGCCCTGCGAGCAGGCCACCACTCCTGACCTCGCTTCTTCTCCTCATCAAAATGATCATGTAACATCTTCTTCACTAGCTCCGTGACATACGTGACCCCCTGCTCGACCTCAGGATGGAACGGCCCGGTGGTGTACGTGTCGCTGTTCAGGTTGGCCTGGGATCCGTTGGCGAGCCACTTGTCCTCTCCCTCGACCTGGGCGAAGAAGTCAAGCTTTTCCTGCAGCTGCTCCTTCGTTGCGTCCTTGGCGCGGTAGACCTCGTAGCGCATCAGGCTGGTTGTAGCTGAGGTTGGGACAATGGACATCATGTAGAAGAAGACGGGTCTGAAGAGTGTTAGTGGGAATATCGTCGGGGAGCTTGGAGTCTTACGTCAATGTGACCGAGGCATTTGGGAACATGTAGGTAGGGCTAACTGAACTTGAACGCTCTTCGCCCTTTCCGCCGAGGTGCTCAACCCAGTGCTTGTGGCAACCGTACACCATCTGCCTGTTATTCCGAAAGAATGGTGCAAGGCCGGGATGAGCGGTAGGGCAATGATAGCACTATTGATTCCCATTAGATCGAACGACTGAAGGTTCAGCCGGTGAACAAACCTCGTTGTAGTTCTCAATCAGAGTCTTCCAGTTAAACTTGCCCTCCATCGACCAGGTGTGATCGTACTCGTAGTTGCTCATGTCAAAGTTGCTCAGCCTTGGTTGCTTGTCCACGCCGCCGAACTGCTCTTCCCAGCTCAGGGTTGGCTTCTCAGCAGCATCTAGGTTGACCCAGAGGAAGCCAAGATCATCGATGTGCGTGTGCACCTTGTACAGTTTGTAGTCATCCTTCTTGAAGCCTTCAATCTGGTCAAACCGGGGGGCCTTGGCCAGGTTTCCGTTCATACTGTATGACCACCCTGCCAAAATCAGTTGAGGCTCCAGAAACTTCAAGTCCACTCATACCGTGGTATTTGCATGACAGAACCATCACCTTGCCCGCGTCTTCATGCACAATCGGGAACGCCCTATGGCGACACACGTTGAGAAACGCGTTGATGCTGCCGGCTCGGTCCCGGATGACGAAGAAGGGGTAGCCGGCCATTTCATAACGAGCGTACTTTCCAGGCTCGCTGAACTGGCAGGAATGGGAGATCAGTATCCATGATTTGCTGAAGATGGCCCGTCGCTCAAGCTGGTAGAAGCTTGGCTCGCGGTACCATGATGCTGGGAGAGTGCTCTGCATGATGATTTGGTTTACTGTTTTCTGCAATTCTAGGCTGAAGCTATCGTAGCATTGCGTGGTAAGATAGTTGTATGGATATTGCGTGTTTAAGTTTCAGCTCCCGCCTGGACACGTTGGATAGTAGGCTGGCAGCCCCCGCATACCGGCCGAGATCTCCGTGAAGGCTGAAGATGGAAGAAACGCCCGTCAGCGACTGCAAGCAACAGACTTCCGGATACTGCTATAACCAAGACCGACCATCAGACGTCATGCCCAGAGCTTGGTTCGTAGCATCCCGGGTAAGAATTGCAGGGGTTCGTACTATTGGTTCGGCTTCGCGGCCGAGTTGTCCGTGACCTTTTGAGATGAGGGGTGAAGCGGCGAATGCCTCGGATTCCAGCTGTAAGCGGACATAATCTCTAACTCCAGTATCTGTGGAGATAACGCAATTCCGATTCCAGATCCAGTAACTGGCCGATATCTGTCATGGCAAATTCTGACCTCTTGCTAGCGTCTTGGGCGGATTCGGAATTCTTCACATCATCCCACCCAGATAAGTATTGGATACCCAGGTATCTCAAGATACCTCACAATCAGTGACCGTATCGAGGCCATTGATAGAGATTGCGATGCATCCTTATCTTCTCCTCTTGGCTCCTGCGCTTCTCCTCGCCGTCCAGTTGCTTATCAGGCTCTATCGAATCTGGGCATCCCCATTGGCGTCCGTGCCTGGGCCTTGGCTAGCACGATTCACGGATCTTTGGTACGCTTGGCGAATCGACAGAGGTCAATTCGAGCGTGATAACATTGCTCTCCATCAGAAACACGGTAAGTCACTCTGCTGGCTTGCATGTTTCGCATCTGACACCGAGCAACAGGCCCAATCGTCCGTTATGGTCCAAAGAGATACAGTATTTGCGATCCCCTCGCTGCCAAGATCATCTACGGACATGGCCGTGCTTTCCTCAAGTCATCCTGGTATGATTCCTGGGGCGATCCGAATCCTCACAACTGGTCCATCTTCTCGGACCGCGATGAGAAACGTCACAGCGCCAACAGGCGGCTCTACCAGAACATGTATAGCATGTCTTCACTAGTCAACTACGAGCACTATGTCGACGAGTGCACAAGCCTATTTTTGCAGAGACTATCGGAGATGAGTAGTCGGCAGGGCACTACTAAACCCGTTGACATGGGACATTGGTTCCAATGCTACGCCTTTGACGTGATCGGAATGATCACTTATTCAAAGAGACTTGGCTTCCTTGATCAGGGTCAGGATGTCGGAGATATCATCAAAAACCTTGAAAATCATCTGTACTACGCGACCGAGGTCGGGGTATACTCGTCTCTGCATCAGTACCTCGCACCCATCAGGAACCGGCTCGGGAAACGTGGCACAGGTCGGCAATACATCGTCGAGTTCACCAAGCAGTGTCTGGCAGACCATCAGTCTAATCCAAAGGCGATAGTAACAGATGAGCTCGAGAGTGCCTCTGAACATCACGGTACCATCGATTTTCTTTCCAAGTTCATTGCCAAGAACACAGCGGACAACTCCTCATTTACGCAATATCACGTCCTTGCCGGCTGCGTGGCGAACATGGTCGCAGGCTCGGATACTACGGCGATAAGCCTCAGCGCTATTCTCTATCACCTTCTCCGCAACCCAGACAAGTTACGAATTCTCCGAGAGGAGATTGACGGATTCTTTTCCAACAAGACTGGTCCTGCGACGAGTATCAACTTCCAGGACAGTCTTGGCCTTCCGTACCTTCAGGCGGTTATTAAAGAAGCCCTCAGGATGCATCCGGCAACCGGCTTGCCGATCGAGAGAGTCGTGCCTGAGGGAGGAGCTACTATCAGCGGGAAATTCTTCCCAGAAGGGGTGAGAAAGTATCTGCTTCCCACCAAGGGATCACGCTAATCACCAAAACAGACCATCGTAGGTATCAACAGTTGGGTTGAGCATTACAACCCGGCAATCTTTGGCCAAGACGCCAACTCGTTCATACCAGAACGCTGGTTGACTGCGGATGCGGATCAGCTATCGAAAATGAGCCGACACTGGATGCCTGTGAGTATCAAAGATTGATTTCAAGTTGCTGCGGCTTCTGACCAGTTTCTAGTTTGGCTTGGGGTCCCGCACATGTATCGGAAGACACATCTCAACGTTGGAGATTTGCAAGATGGTTCCACGGTTGCTGCATGAGTTCGACTTGAAGCTTCAAGGGGACAAACCGTGGATTACGAAAAATTGCTGGTTTGTTAAACCAGTAGGGTTCCAGGTGTATGTTAGTGCCAGGGCGGATCGCTAATGTGACGGCACGGTCACAGCTGCGGGCATGCCCTATCAAGGTAGCATGACATCCGTACATTTAGCCCGATGCCCTACTCGGACATCGAGAAGATCGGGAGTTAATCTGAGCGTACCGAACCTCAGATGAGAGAGGGCATGTGGAGACGATGATACTGACGGATTGGACAGCGAACGATGGAATGCCGATGACTAAATGATGAAGAGCTCCGTCCCTGGTACTTTGACTCCTCCTTGTTCATGTAGAGTCAAGTTTGGTTTGGTCTTGGCTTTTGACTCATGACCTTGTCGCTGACGACCTCTGTTGCACTAGACTCCTGTGTGCTCGTCTCGTGTAGGTCGTGAGCGAAGCGTGACGCTGAAGACGCCGAGGACGCTGAGCTGAGGAACCCAGGGGACTCGTGCCAGTCGTAGCTACGCTTTCGTCGCCTCCCACGTGGTTGTGAATCAGCATCGCTTGGTTCGCTCATACCGTTGATGTCTTCCAAGCAGCCTACCTCCTCGCCTAGGCCATCCTGAGAAATCTGATCATTAGTTCGCTTCGGGCTGATGCTGCGGCTGCGAGGCTTGTCAAACAACTGGAGCTTTCCGATAATTCCAGGCCGCTGAAGCTGTTCCTCGGAGTACTGGCCAGTCTCGGGGTCAAAAATCCGCACATTATAGGTATGCATCCCGCTGAGGAAAGGGAATATCTCATCGCCGAAGATGGTCCACGCGAACCGAGCAAGCAAGAGTTCTGCGGAGATGCCGGTAAGGGGCTGTGTAAGACGATTCTGGTAGAGGTCTATAAGCTCAGTTGAGCCTTGTTCTAACAAGACATGGGTGACGATGTTTGCGGTTTCTGAGTTGTCGAATCGCTTGGGGATGAAGGTTATCCGTCGGTTGTCAAAGAGGTGGTGGAGGTCTCTGCGAAGAATAACTATGTTGCGTTCATCGTTGATTGCTTGAGGATCCCACGGGACACGGCAGTAACTGGTACCCATTTCAGCATCTACTGGCATCAAGAAGCACCGTGTAGTCTCCAATTTACATACGCGTTCATGCCGTTTGACCTGAACCAGCCGGCTGCCGATGCAGGCACAAGATGAGCCATCTCAGTGGCATAGAGGAACCCGGAGATTCGGCAGATCCCATCCCGGTTCATAGCAGCTATCTTTTGTTTTGCTGTCGAGGCGAGAACTGAAGGCGGAATGACGAGGTTGGACCAAGGGGAAGGAACATCATCGTGAGGGAACCGCCAATGATCAAAGGACGGGACGACGGGGTACTTGACTGAGAACCAAGCTGTAAGCCGTGAAAATATTTCGAGTAGGGATGACTTACAAGATCTATTATGATCTCCGAGACAAAAGTAATACTTGGATCCCCTCAGGATGCCATCATCAGGTCTATCCACTCTTGTGAAGCCACCATTGGCATCCTTGGTTGCCAACCAGCCGTCGCCCCATACGTTGCCAGTAACAATGCAGCAAGCAACAAGAGCAGTCTGATAGTCGATTCCGTCTCTCTTATCGCCGTCCACGGCCGTCAAACGGACTAATTCAGGTGTGTAATCTGGATACGCTGGATGGTGAAAAGAGACGAGGCGAATGCCCGAACTGAGCGACCCTGCGGCCGGCAGAGTGAAAGGCTGTAATGGAGGCATCATCGTATTTTTTAAAGCCAAACTCGCGTTATATTACGCGTTGTGCGAACATGAAATGACCATCGGCGTCTCTATTAAGAGGTTGTCAACAGTTCGATGATCCAATGTTTGTTTACAACAATGTAAAGCCAAGTGGGGTTGCCGAGCCACTGAGCGCACGTGACCACCCTTTCTAGGCATTGGCTACCCTAGACTTGGTAGCTCATGAGGTCTTTAGTGTGAAAGGCAGGGCGATTCAGGCAAGTAATTTATCAGAGCGTTTTGTTTCCAATGGAAAGAAGAATATTTCATCACAGCAATGTCTATAGTAGGAGAGCGAGGCAGATACCCTTGTTTGACGCTGCTGCTGGGGAATGATCGTCCTGGCGTTTTGAGGTCCTTAAACAGATGGTTTTGCTTGTGGGAGTGAATTATGATGGTTTTGTTGGTTAAAATCTTGAGTGAAAAGCATGTTTGCGGCGAACAAAGCATACATCATGGTCTCCCTCTCAGTTATATCTCATATTTAATAGAAAGGCCATGGAAACCAGGAACAGATACAAGTATCAACGCAATGTGAGCACTTTTTGGTTTCAACATGCTCTTCATCTCCTTTCCCACAGCACCACGGCCAAGATTGATACTTGTGCTCAGTGGTAAGCTATAGCTCGACGTGAGGAAACAAACTAGAAGAGGGGGAATGCACCATGCAATGTTCCTGGGGTTATTTATGGTGTAAATAGATGCGACGGAGGTGAATACATAAAGAGACCATAGGAGCCTGACGACAAACCTCGTCCGTCGCCCCTACACGATCCGCTATATGTTAGAGTACAGATTTAATTTGCTAATGACCAAGAAACTCATCAAACATAACCTCGAGGTTGAGAGCTGTCCTGCTTTCCCTCTCCTAGCAAGGGCCTCGTTCAACATCATAATTGACAAAGCCCGCCTCTTGTCTCCGACTTGACACCTCTCGTGTCATTTTGGGGATTTAAAGATAATGGTCGCTGCAGCAACCCCTTGGCGGAAATAACATTCTCGACTCATGGCACGCAGTTTGCGTTTCAATGCTTGGAAACCCTCCTTAGCCAGCTTAGCCATCAGGCCCCTAGCAGCCACCAAGCATCACATGCCGTTTGTAGCATCCTGCAAGCTGGTTGACACACTGATGAGCTTATGTCCTTAGGAGGGCCCCTCCGCATCGGGGAAACAACATCTGTTCTCTCCGGTCACGTCATCAACTAGCAACGACGACTGGAGTCGATTAGACCACCACAAGTGCTTCTAGTGCAGGAGTGTATCGCGAGGTGGGCCGTCCAGTGTGCTTCTCTTCCTGCCTGGGTCGCAAGAAATCTGACCAGCTGCCCCCAGTGGCTTTTATAGGACTTCCTCAGTCATTCTAATCTCCTGTCATAGTGGTCTTTTGCGACTGTCTGAAACAATGGTTTCTTGACCCAGAGCAGAGCTCCCACTGCTGTTGGTTCCCAAAGTATCCCGATGAAAGATGGAGATGAGGTGAAAGAAATAGGTCCGAGCCCAAGTCCAGGTTCTCAATTGTAAGCTGTGGCCAGCAGAGGAGCTGTCCAGCCCTGGCATACATCAGGACACTGGTACATCGGGAGTCGGAACAAGCTGGATGACACTCCTTTTAGCAGGGTCTCAGATAAGCTGGGATTAAGTGGAAATCCTTCCTGCCGGAACCGAGACTTTAGGAATGTCCAGTCAACAGCATACACATGACAGCGGACTTAGACTATTTGACTAAAGGCGAGATGATACCACGAACGTGACCTTCATTCTCAACCTATTCCGGATGATTTTCACCTTTTTGGCCCTCTTGGGAGCCCTAACCATGGAGCCGCTGTTGAGAAACAACACTGCTGTTGGATAGGCGAGGATGTATCACCTACCAAGGCTTGGGCTCATGTGTGACCTGGAGAGTTTTCTCTCAAGGCTTATGTATTGAAAGCCGTGTTCATCTTGCTGGGTTGCATTGGTCTATCATTTGGATATGCAATAAGAAAAGGACATTTTCATGTCTGATGCGTTGATGGGAACAATTGAAGTTTCGAGCAAAGCTGACCGTAATCGAGGTAGAGCCCATCTAGTGAGCGAAGATCTGGCGACGATGTTTGTGGAAAAGGCGTTTTGGTACCTATTAACTGTAAATACCTAATGTCGGAGCTGAGCTCATTCATTGCCGTATGAATATACCACCTCCTGGGCGCGCCGAACACGAGTTGGTAAGACACAAGAGAGGCCGGTCGGAGAGATATGCATTGTCAACATCATAGTACTTGTTCTGGAACTTGAATTCCACTGTAGTCAAGGCCGGTAAGGGTAGTTAATATCTCGTAAGGGATGCGAGTTCGTCCAGGGATTTACTATCCACTCTGTGGCGAAGCTGCGCCTCGGGGAGCCTCCGAAGTGCCCTTGATGCTGTCCAAGCAAAGGCCATCATGACGCCCCAAAAGTGCTTCACGTAGTTGACTAATATATAGATGGCATTCTCCGATGCGATATCGTTGAGCTTCATAATGCGTTTGGTAGCAGATATGGCCGCTCGGGAGCACAGCAAACATTGCCTTCAACTTCTTGCAGTTCATGTGGGGATACCAACCCGTTGTTGGAATCACCTCTTACCTCCAAGGCCATGGTGCAATAAGCTCACCACTGACGTGGCCCTGTCGACTGAGGGCTTAAATTACATCTAGCACCGGGGCGGTATCCTCACATGGTTCTTGCATATATAGGAGATGCAGAGGCTCTTCCTGATGTCTTGCTGGTACATCCCAAAGCACATGACGAAAGCCGCGGTTCTAAATTTGCAGACTTGAAAGTGTTCATTCCTCAACGTCGTTGGAGATCGGATGCTCGATTGACTAGTGGTCTAAGTTGTAGGTGTGGTCCTCAAACGGAACGTGATTATTCATTCCATCACGAGCTGTTATAACAGTTAAACGACTTTGATGAACACATGGAGCAGCTTGGGTAGCACCTGGAACCCCCCCTGAGGTCGATGCCACCGCCCTGACGTAGCCATTCCGATGATGAGGTGTCATATCGAGAAGAGTGATACTGTGCTTGCTCATGACGACCCAATATTATTAATAGTCAGATGCCGAGGCGGCCATGGGAGTAAAAGTCTCCTGGACTGGTAGTGCAATAACACAATTGTTCTCTATTATATAGGTAACACTTTGAAAATATCGATGATATCCACATCTCTCCAAGGGGCCCCTCGGTCATAATCTTCAAGAACCCGACGGTGAAGTGACGGGGCTGCCGAGTCACTCTGTAAACAAGGACGCAGCTTGTAGCCTTTGCCTTCGCCGAATTTGCGACCGCGCGATTAATAAATGGTCCTCCGGGCCAGCTCCTAGTAGAGCTTTGAAGTGGACGAGTACGTGACATGGTCTAGCCTGTCATGGTTGAAGGGACTTCTATGCTTCTACTTATACACTACCAAGTCCTTAATGAAATAGATCCGCACCATGGCTCCTGGTGTGCTAGTCATTATGGCCGAGTCTGAGACCTCCAATGACGAAGTTGCGACACTCATGGTTTCTGTCTTTGTGCTCGGATATGCCGAACACGAGTTTACCACGTCTGCAACAGTCTTATCATCATCTTCTCGATTGGATGTGTCCTATCTCAGAATATGGGGATGCTAATTGCATTTCGATTCCTCTCTGGGTTTGTTGGGGTCGCTACGATGACCTGCGGCAGTGGCACGATAGCAGACATGATTCCTCCTGAGCAACGAGGAGCCGCCATGTCTATATGGTCGATTGGGCCTCTCCTTGGACTTGTGATTGGGCCTATTTGTGATGGCTTTCTGGTTGAGGCCAAGGGTTGGAGATGGGTGTTTTGGGTCATAACTATAGTTGTGAGTTCGATCCCACTTACTATGTTTGGGTGCAGGGTGAGTGACTGATGTATTGGTGACTATAATCTGGGGCTGTCATCCTGGCTTCCTCTGTAGTTTTCCGAGAGACGTATGCACCTGTGCGGTCCATTTGGTTCTGGCCAGTCGCTTCCGAATCAGAGTCGTGTGGCGGATCATCTTCGCCAGCGAGAGCCTTTGTATCTCACGAAACAAGACCATTCGTGCGGATGCAGCTGTTTCAAATATTCAAGCATTGTCAACCACGAATATTGATCCTCTTCACGAATGGTTTCTCGCAGTGAAGACAATATCTTCTCAGATTAGTGCTGGATCATGACGGTAAAGGTGGGCATAGAATCGACGGCTATAGGCTCAGGGATGGGCGTGGAGAGAGATTGGGCAAAGAAAGAGATCCGACATTTAGCTTCACCGTTCTTGGGAAAGTGTTGGCTGTCAAACCGATGGTCACCTTGGGCAACGAAAAATGTGGGAGCTCGCAACGTTCTCTTCCCGATTTCGTCTGATGGCACTTGGTGATATATGAGCTTTTGGACATGCTCGATCGATAGTAGATGCTCGCGATACATTGAAATAACGATCTCATTCCACACCTGAGACACAAGGACCTTTGGCTTATATTTGATCTCCATCTCTCCTGTCGCAAGAACCTTGGAATAGATTCGCCTGGGTAGCCGGTAAAAGATATTCCGCCAGGGAGTCCAGATTGAGGAGCCAATGTAGAATGACCTCAGTATCTAACAGACTGTGTTAAACAGAACATACCAGAGGTACGTGTCAAGGAAGAAGAAAATCAGATCCGTCATTATCATGAGGACGAGGAGTATCGTCGGCTGCTGTCTGCATAGAATTGCTCCGAAAAGCTTGTCCCCCTGGCAGCTGTCCACATTCATGATGGATAGATAGCGTACTGGATCTCGGAAGGAGAGTGCGAGAAAGACATGGGACTCGCCAAACTTTGCACCGAAAACAAGTGTCCAAAACAGGTATGAAAACACTCTGTTGTTCTCGTGAAGTGATGGGTATTTCGCTGTGAATACTTCACTTGCTGTGGCACCACGGGACTTCTTAAAGAAGTTTCCAAACAGGTTTCCAGAGGGCATGATTGTGAGAAAGGCAAAGAGCTGTGTGGCGAGAGCAACATGACCCATGGCAAGATAATCATCAAGCATCTTCGGGCCAGGAAAGAAAAAGATCTTGACACCAGGTGCCACATTGAGGACAAGGGCAACAAGCAACAAGATCATCTTTACGCCAATGGCTTCTGCTCCAGGCCATCGCTGTGGGACATACATTCACTCAGCGATGGTGGCAACAAGTTGCAGAAAGATTCCGAGGGTGAACAGTGGTGGTGCCAAACTTGATGAATGGCTCTGATGAGAATAACTGCCTGTGTTATCCTTGCGAATTTGCCTCTTAGGTCAGGGGCATGATAACAATGGCAGAATGGGTCAAGAGCTTAATGGTGCTCTCGTCGGTAATTGTATAACCCTTGTATACATCGTCGTATGTTTCCCCTCCGACATCAAATTTTCCAATGATCAGAAAGACCACGCATGGAGTTTGGATGGACTCCTGCCGATCGGAGTCTCGCGTCTCAACGTATTGCCCTTGTTTGAGGTTAAACTGTCGACACCTGGTGAGCATTGCTCAGCTCTTTGTCTGCCGAGGGAAAGATCACGCACATGCTCTCTCACAGCAGCCTCGATTTCCTCCTTAGAAGGCCCGCGAATTCTCTCGTATAAGCGCCTTTTGTCGGCCGGGTCCCTTTTGCCGAAGACTGGCATGGCAAATGATCCCTCGTATATAATGTCGTGTCGTTCTCGATTATTAAACTGGGGAAGTAGGGGGATTTCTCATGTTGCCTGGCTTGTCTTGAAATGAGGGTTTATCGGGCTGGCTATACTACCTGTTACGACCCAACAGGCCTCACTGTCACGTGGAACATATCCCCACAATTTCGCTTCCCCATCTAGCCTATCATAGCGACACTCACGATTCTATCTCCTTAGTCGGCATAAGACTGCAACCAGGTCACAAGGGGGGGGTGGGGCCAATTAAAATGCAGCAAATGAAAGGTACATATGAGGCCTGCTAAATTAGGTGATGATAGAAGTCCCAGCAATTTTGGCTGTTATAAATCGCGACATCATAAATAATACACCCATACCGGGTCTGCCGTCTGAATGGCTTCTTCCTCGGCGGCCCGTTGGCCTCCTTTGGCTGCCTCCTTTTCCGGCTTTTTGCCCGTATTTGACCTTGCCGGAAGCCCTAACAAGCCAAGCAAGCAGAGCAATGGCCCCGATTGATGTGGTTGATATCCCGATTATAGTGATTTTGGTGTTGTTGAGGATTATCCTCGTCGAATTTATCCCCTGACCTGTTCTTTTTCCTTGCTTAGCTTTCTTAATGATATATATTAAATAAGGCGTTATAAATATACTCTCGCTACTCTGTCTAATTCTTATATCGCTGCTAATTTAGCTGGGGGGCATGAAGCTATAATAGATAGGAATTCATAAGGGTAACTTCGAGAAGAAATAACCAAGCTAGAGCTTGCTAAGGGCCCCGGCGGATACGATGATCATAGGGTATATATAACCTTAATTAGTTACCCTAGTTAACGTGGTTTATCTCTTTATTATACTTAGCAGCCACTATTGGGATTAAGATCACCTTAATGGCTTTATTACTAAAAAAACGCTATATTAGCTAGGCTCGTGAGTGATCTGTGGATAGCTTCTTCCTTTGCCTCTTAATGCGTTTATTGCCTATAAATATAGTAGATAGGAATAATATAAGGGCATTATCTTTCTAAGTAATTTAATTAATTTAACTAAGAGATAAATTAATAAGGGATTTATATATAATCTTATCTTAGACTAATTACCTTATTATTAGCTATTGGGATAGCTCTAAGCTTATTAAAGCCATATTTGCATTTCCTATTATAATCCCTCTATTTAGCTTCCTTAAGCTCTTTATAGATGCTATAATTAAGGCGTGCCATGCCTATAGCCCTGTATCCGTGGGTATAAAGGCTATAGAAGAGGTCTATTAATAAGAAGAGTATAAGGATATAGGTCGGCGATTAATCATCGACCAATCGGCGTGACTTCGGAAATATGTCACGTGATATAGAGTCTATGAAATCTCTATAGCTAAGCCCTCGATGAGGAATTAATAAGTTAAAGTCTTATATACTATTAATATCTACCTTTAATCTATAATTTTACCTTAATCTAGCTATTATAGCTTATACTTTTATAATTCTTTAACTTCTTCTTTATAAATAATTAGTATAGAATTAAGATAAAAGATCTAAGAAAACCTTTATATTTCTTAAGATAATTATTTACTTTATAATTATTTACTAAGAGTAATTTAAGAAATATATTAATAAATTATATTTCCCTAAGAGATATTAAAAAGCTAATTAAGGAAATTAAAAAGTAATAAAAATTACCCTTACTTATAAGCTAGCTTTATAATAACCCTTTATTAATAAATAAGATAATTATTATAAACCTCTTTAATATAAGATAATAATTAATACTTAAATTATAATAATTAAAGAGAATATATAATAAAAGAAATATTTTATTAAATAAAAGATAATAATTAAGCTTTATAAACTTCTCTTTATTTTTATTCTTAGAGGTAATCTCTTTTAAAAGATTAAAGAAAAGTTATAAAAAGAAAAAATAGAGATAAAAAAGATAAATAAAAAAAAAGAAATAAGAAAGCCTTTTATTAAGTATCTTAAAATACTTTATAAAATAGCTAATAAATAGCTATTTAAGAGATTATAATAAGCTATTAAGATATAATTATAAGATCTTAATTAAAAAAATTATAATTATTAATATTAATAATTAACTTAAGGTAATTAATATAAGAAATTAATTTTATATAGAAATTATATTAAAGTAATAAATTAAATAAATAATAAATAAATTTATTTATTTATTATAAATAAATTAATAAAATTATATTATTAGCTTA